>JAMPIV010010886.1:0-110000 GCA_024509875.1 Oreohelix idahoensis
AGAAAGTGCACTCATGAATTATCGCTCTTGGTTCTACAAATATACGACCCTTCCCCTCTCTCTCTACACGTGAAACAATCTGGCCTGTCAATATACAACGGTTGTCCAATCGTTCGCGTTATAATTCAGTTAACAGCTCTGGACTCGCTAATGGGTCTGATTATAAACATTCCTAGCGTCTGTAAGACAATAGAGAAAGAAAATAGGCGTGGCTAAAGTATGGGTTTGACAGACATCGAAGCGCATGCCTTCTGCGTTAACAAAACATGAATATTAATAAGCAAGCAAGGTGGAAACCAGGTGGAAGCAAAACGTGTTGATATATTTAATACATTTACATAACTCTGTCACAGCCAGTGAGAGTTGGACCGTTTACGCTAGACATGCTCGAAAATTAAATCACTTCCATACAACCTGCCTGCGTCACGTGCTAAACATTCGATGGCAGCATAAGATCCCAGATACCGAGGTTCTATTAAGAGCAAATATGCCGAGTGTCAATACACTGATTCAGAAAGCGCAGTTACGATGGACCGGACATCTGGTTCGCATGTCAAATGAACGCCTCCCAAAGAAGCTGCTGTATGGTGAGTTGAGGGAGGGAAAGCGTACAAGAGGACGACCAAAGAAGCGCTTCAAAGACAGCCTGTGGGAGTCACTGAAGAGCTGCCAGATTAATACAACCACCTGGGAGCAACTGGCACAGGATCGCACAGCCTGGAGAGGCGCTATCAAAACGGGTGTCGCAGTCAGCGAGGCCAACTGTGGCCTAGAATCACGTGCAGCTCGAAATTCAAGCGTGGGTGTCGCGAGAGGTTCAGATGTTATTGAAAATAATAAGATATCCTGGACATACAGGTGTATCAGATGATACTATGATAGTGCCAGATAAGAGTCTGGTCTTATCAGTAATACCCCCTTCTCTGAAAAAAGTAAGGGTGTATAGACAACAAAGGTAGGGTCAAGCTGTGTAAGTTCCCAGAGAAGATGGTGATGTAGTACTCTGAGTCCCTATCTGCTACCTCTTCTGATCCACCTCTGTGATTATGGTAGTTAATATTGTTTCTGACTCTGCTAGGGGAAATTAATTAATTAAAATTTACCAACATTGAATAAAAACTTAACTTAAAGAATTTAAGTAAGTCTGCTGGTAAATATTTACAATTTATTTATACATTTACTCTTTTTTGCTTGAAAAGTTTTAAAATCAAATATTTTACAAAAGTAAATAAATAAGAACATTTCAACAAACGTCTTTCACTTGTGTAAAGATGTCTATCATTTTGTAGACATTCTAGCTTGTTTGATCTTTCACTGAAGAATTATTAGTGTTATTACAATCTAATTGAAGCTCTATACTGTTCTGTTCATCACGAACTGGATGCTTTTATTTTGGTGATCAGGAATAAGCTACACAGTTGCCTTGTGAGCAACTTAACTGAGTCACTGCAGATGGCTCCCTCTGATGCTGGAGAGAATCTTCAGATAAAAACCTTCCAACTGTTGCACACGATATGGCTGGCCCTCTACCATAGACTGGCACTGCATTCGTTGTACCTTCAGCAAAAGAAGCTTCTTCTTATTTGTTGTAGGCTTTAGGTTAAAGGATTAAACCTGAAACGAAGACAAACGCAATCCCTGTATTTGCCTATCCATATCCCTCTATAACACAGAAGGGGACGATAGACAGTTTCAGACTAGCGTGCTAGCAGATGCACAAGGTATAGTATAGTAGTAACAATAATTTTAGTTCAATGTGATCATAATTTTCTTCTACATTCTTAATTATCATTCGTTTCCCATGATTCGCCTCCCTACAATAATTTGGTCGTGAATAAAACCACTAAGTAATATGTCAAACTATACCGTAATTCAAACCCTTTCCTCCTTCCTTATGTTCCTGGTAGGTGTCTCATTCCATTCAAGAAATACTTCTATAAATACAGTTCCAAACTCACAGACACACTTGGCCATCATTCTCAATATTTTGAATATTTTCGAAGGCGGACTTTGCCTCTAAAATCACACATGAGCCTGTAAGTTTCATCAGTACACACTGTCCATTCCTAACACATCTATACACTTCTTATCGCACAGATGGATTAATCAATACAATTACATATAAATATATGCATATATACATATATATAGATTCGTTCTTACCCTCAGGCACACACAGACGAGCCCTTAATGGTTGATTAAGGTCTGCTAACAGGTACAGAAGGCAAACACTTGCATTAACATATGCTCTTCTTTTTTCCGCTCTCTGTATATTCAAATAATAGTGACTGACCCGATTTTGTTGGGCACGTCTATTTATAGTGTGACCTCGGCCGTACGAGATGGGAACCCCGAGGAATGTAATCACGATCAGAAAATTTGGGTACATTTTTGCCTATCGTTCAATTCAGGAAAACTACTTTTTAAAATTATCTCCGTTATTCCTGATGCGATTTTATTCACCCAAAGCTTAAATTATACCCGGAATTAGGCTTTATATATCTATGTAATCATCTTTTGATTTCCTAATTGCATTTTATGTTATGCATACTTTAAACAGCTAAATTGAGGACAACCTGAAGCTTCGAATGCATTCAACCCAAGATTTCTCCCGTCCTATATTAGTATTAGTAAAAGTATTATTACTTACGGGTAGAGTAACATCCCTAATATTGTTTTGGTAACCTCTTGCATAATGTTGTAGTAAAATTCCTAAGTTAATCAGGTTACACAGATTGGGCCTTGCCATCTTTATTTTCCCAGCGGTAGTAAACACAAGACCAAGAAAGCGTTTTCATTGGTTAGTGTATCATATCGTTCTACAATGTATGGCGCGCGGTATGGTCAGAGTTATTTAGAATTCGTGATGTGAGACAGACGTCATTTCACGACAGTGGGTGTGCAGCAATTATTGTCTTCGGGCCTTGTATGTCGGTCATGCAACAGAACTTTTCTTGCCCGCATTGGCTTGATCAGCCATATGCGCACCCACTCAACCTCTTAGAACGGACTGTATTACGAGAGATGTCGATGGTCCTCATCGATTACGATGGACAAATCATCATTATCTTACATTATAATTATATTATATTGTATTGAATTAAATTATACTAGCAATAACCCGTCAAAATTGGCTGGTTTTTAATTGCAGCCATCTTATCATTTTGATCCATAATAATAAGTCTGCAATACTTTAAATTAAAATTTTGCCTAATCCTCAACTTCCTTTTATTATTAGAGTCGACGCCTAGGCCCGCTGATCAGTCTCGATCGTGAAATGGGCGCCTATTAAATATCGTTGAAGTTTGGTTACGCCTCAGATGATTGCAAGCAATTCATTCTCAAGAATGGGATACTTTGTTTCCGTAGGTGTAAGTTGTCGACTAATATGAGGATTAGGCAATCTCAAAATAGATGCCTTAGAAAAAATACACTTTAATGTAGTTTAAGGTATCAGAACAACAATCAAAAACTAACATTTTAAGGTTATTTTTAAGAAAATGATGAGTTAAATCCGTTATCCGGATGAAAATGGACAGAAGAGTATCTTGATTGTCTGTTGATTTAATCTGCATTTCCGCATCTTCCTGTCTCCAGTTCATGTACTATTTATCATCGTGTTGTTGGCTTCTTTCCATAATCAAACTGTTCATGCACACCTTCATTTGCGCACTTTTCTATTTTCGAGAGTACATTAACTTTCAACCACAGCTAAGGGGGTGTGGCGAGAGGTTTTATTTGGCTGCAGGATCAGTATAGTACTGACAATTACAGAAATAGAATTTCTGCAGAAAATGGTGAAGTCCCAGTGTCTGAGAGGACTACTGGTATGACAAATTAGTTACGGCTGTGAATGTTCTGATCTCGAAACAATAGTAGAGAGGAGACCGACATAAAGCGCCACCTCCGCTGTGTAACTAACTGTGATATTTAAAAAAACAAGGAAACAGATTTTGCTTAACAATGATAAAATTGACAAGTCGTTCAAATACAATTTCCTTATTATTTATTTAGTATATACACTATCTACTCTTGTGCTGAAGGGTGAATGTTGAAAAATGGAATGTAATGGAATTGTAAGTTTACATGTGATTTACAAATATTTATTTTATATATATAAATATTTTACAACAAGTTTTCCAATTATAGGAACAAAAAATTTATATCAGCTGTGCTGTTAATTAAGGATATAACACTTATCAGCTATGCTGTTAATTTTTGTCTCTTGCTATGCTAATTTCACTTTCTCATCACTGACAGTTTCTATGCTCACAATGCTGACAGAAATGGTACGAATGTGTACTCATCTCTTAAAACAGTTCTGTTCTCCGTAGTTTTGTTCACACAACTCCTGCTGAGGCTCGTTACTTTAGCCCACCCAAGACTGAGGGGGACTAAAGATGTAGCTTCTGTACAATCTCTATGCTCCTGCGAAGTTCCAGGCAGCGGGATTGACTCGAACATACGACCTCAGGTTTTTAGGACACAAATAAACCCTCCTAAGATTTTAAACTGGCTAAAAGGTTTTGATGCGACTTAGTGAAGTAGGTTGCAGGTCGATGCCCTCAGGTAAGCACTAAATCAAAGTGACAGGTTCTTCCTCTTCAGTCGGTCAGTCTGGCTTCGTTTTTGGTGTTGCGTGTTTAGCATAAAATTCCGCCCGAATATATAGGCAGGTAAATACGTAAGGAAAGCTTTCGGTTGGTTCCTGGCGGAGCAAGTTGATTGGTTTCCTCTGGTTTCGTCTTTTGCTCATACAGCCTAATTTTATTCAGTTTTTAGCCGCCATCTTGCGTGAACTGCGTGAACAGTATAATTTATTCTGTCTCAGAGACTGGTGAACGGTGCAAGTTGATTGGTTGAAGCAAATCTGTATCTCGACATAGTGATTAACAAAGTAGTGGGTTACACTTCGTTTCACGACATAGCCCCCTCCTTTCCTAGCTGTGACTTGTCATAGCTGACGTGTAAACCCCTGCTGTGGTTAATCGTTTTGCGTCTGTCCTTCCAGAGTACTAGGGTGTCGACTTAAAAAATCAGCTCCTACATTGTCTCTTCCCGGAATGTAATTCACGGTAAAGGAATAAGGCGCCAGAAGCAGACTCCACCTTAACAATCTCGAATTTAGCTTTTTAGATGCAGCCAAGAATGTTAAAGGTTGGTGATCGCTTTGGACAATGAAGTGTGTCCCATACAGATAAGGTGAAAATTTGTTGATGGACCAAATTAGAGCTAAACATTCTTTCTCTATGGTCGAGTAGTTCAACTCAGCTGCATTCAGCTTCCTACTGGCGTAGGCGACTGGTAAAAGTTCCTCCGGCTGGGCTTTTGATTTCTGCAAGAGAGTTGCACCAATCCCTATACTGCTAGCGTCCGTCCTTAATACAAATTCCTGTGTGATATCGGGTAGTGTAAGGATTGGTTTGCTGGTGAGTTTTGCTTTTAGCTCTGTGTAAGCTTTTACACAATCAGCATTCCATTGGATTTTATCAGGCTGTCCCTTCTTCGTTAAGTTAGTTAATGGTGCACACAGAGAGTTAAAGTGGGGTATGTACTTCTGATAGAACCCACATAATGACACGAATGATCTCACATTTTTCTTCGTTTGAGGTCTGGGTGCCTTCTTTAACTTCTCTATATTCTTTGGGTCAGGAGACATATGACCTGTAGAAATAGTGTGACCTAATGTGACAGGGGCGCTAGGTGTACCTCACACCCAAGACCCGTGCACCAAGAAAATTTATAAAGGATCGTTTGACAGGGGTTGCAATTATTGGTTGCTTGCAACCCTCTCAGCAGCAGACTTAACAATTCAAGCAACCCAAAGCCTTATGCAGATCAACATTTAATTCTACCGAACAGAACCGAACACCAAACAAACAATCCAACAAACAATCAAACGAACACCCAGTCAGTGTTCATAGACTGTCTGAAAAATAATAAATAAAACAATGTATAAGTGAACATTAATAGCATGGATAATAACACTTACCATACAGAAAACATGCGCCCACCTGATATCATCAACTATCTCACACACTCATGCGTGTCGTCCAATGCGACTAGTATGGTGTTGTGCATGAGGCTGGCAATCGCACCGGGTAACATAGGTTGCTACCGAAACCACTACTGCAAGAGCATCTGAATGCTTCATGCTGAGACAAACCACACCGGTGGCCCCATGCTCCCTCAGGAGCGGAGGAGAGAAATATACAACTCCAAGTACGCCCACGTGCTCTCACAAACCATGTTCACATAACAATAATAATCAACTGGACATAAAATCATATTCTTCAATACATGTACAACAAATAATCTCAATAATGAGAATTAACTACTACCTCTCAACCGACCCACATCAATACTCGTTCCCGCACTCTGAACATGTCGTAAGTGACGACTGGTGCGCCTGGCCACAAACGTGTCATATGTGACCCCTGACGAGATTGGGAACTCATCACATGAAACACATTATTACAGGAACAACCACTGTAACAGCATAAAAATGCTTCTGTTGACTTGTGGTGGGCACCAGCCGCATTGGTGTTTCCATGCTCCACCGGGAGCAAACAGAGAAACACCTGTCTCAACTTGCCTTACGCACCAGAAATCTAAATGACTATTCTCCCTTCTAAGTAACCACTAAAGATAAACAGTAGAATAATCAATAATCGTGAAATACACTTAATTACTCTTACATTAAAGAATAATATTCTTGGCTTTAACCAAAAACTGGAACTAAATACACCGCGTGTCGCTCGGCATAACATATGATAGGTTTAACACGCGGAGCGTGTTTGCTCAGACTCGCTATCACCGCCTTTTATCACCACGAGGTTGCTATCTTGCGATTGTTAATCTTATCTAAATTTCGCAGTGAAATAGCCTCACACTATGTCTGCCTTTCTGAAGAATGAAATAATCGCTCTTAAACTTTCACATCTATCTATCTATCTATTTATTCCATTAAACATTAAAATAGCCACATCGATATAATTTCAGAATCCTAGAAAACTAATGCTAATTTAAATTAACTCACGTGCTCAAGGCATTTACAGCTTGGCTCTTGTGTGTCTTCTTCGTCTGTTCTCACTGGGCGGCTGTCTCAACAATCCCAGTTTCGCCACTTGCTACCCCTTTTATAGGCCCTGGCCTAACCACTCAATTTACTGCGCGCTTACGCGCATTAATCTACGCCACACAGATTACACACGCGATTATGCTCCAGAATGCATGAAAACACAGATTTACACAACTAGAGCAAAAACACAGCTAATTCGTAGGCTTATTATGGCCTTGTAATAAATCTGCTTGAAGATAACGTGATCAAAAGGCACTAAACCACATAGACAACATGACTGCCCAGATGGGGCCAGCGCCGAGAACGACAGACCTCAAGATGGCGCTGTCACATATTCCCCGCCTGATTTTGTTGTCGTCCCGACAACTGCACTAAATCAGGCGCTTCAGTCGTATTCTCCAAATCTGGAGGATCACCTTTTCCTTCACTTCGTCTCAGGTCATTGCTGGTTACTGTAATGCTCGGACTCGCTCTGTCCATTCGTTGGATGATATATGGACCCCCTGTCATTGTGGGAGCACGAACTACAACGTACTCGTCTTCTGACCACATATCACGAATCTCGGATCTCTCAGCGTCGTGCATTCTCTTCTTCACCAATTCTCCGACCTGTAGTGGAGTAGAACACGACAGCTTGTCACATCTCTCTTTCCGGACTGCTGCAAAACTCTGCAACGGTGGCTCTGCTCTTACGTGCGCCCCTCGTAGCCTGGAAACGTGTCCTTCAACGAGTTTTAGATGAGTCTCCTCCTCTAAATGCCGACCACTTTTCCTGGCGCCCTTGTGGTGACAGTTGCCACGGCCATCTCTTGGCTTGCACTGTGACGGCAATGTAGATGTGTTGGTACGCTTAGAGAGGGCGCTCTTTGATGGGCAAACCGATATCAAATGGTCCGGGGACCTACAATGGAAACATCGCTTAGGAAGCGGGCCCTGGGGACACTTGGCTGCCATGTGGTTCGAAAGGTCTCCACAGTTGAAGCATCTTATTTTCCTAGGCTTCCTTGGTGCCCTGGGTCGCCTCCTGCTACCCTTACATCCCTGGCCGCCTTTGACTTTCTTCCCTGCAATAAGCACCTCACACTCCGGTCGACCACCAACCATCTTTATCTTTGAGCCATTCTGCTCCCCTTCTGTAACCTGACTCCCAGCCGCAGAGGGGTCTAGTTTAATGCTTTGTGGACATCGATTCTGTACGTGGCCTAGTTCTCTGCATCTAAAACAACGAACTGTCCTGGTACGTCTCCCCTGCTCCTGAGACATCGCATCATTTTTAGCCTCTAATTGAGCCACCTGTGCTCTCAGCCGCTCTACTTCTGCGTTTAATGCATGCGTATCTGACACAGTCTCTGTTCTTGCCACTTCAACACTGGCAACACCAGCCCCCGAAGCTGCTTCGACACTGGCAACACCAGCCCCAGAAGTGGGCTCAGTCTCCAAAAAACCGTAGGGCATAGTCCCTCACCGACGTGAACGATGCTGTTGGCTCCTTGATGATCATTTCCTTTGCAAGCTTTCTTAGTAGGTCATCTCTCAGACAAGCAGCAAACTGGTCACGAAGAAAGGATGGCGCCAAGGGAGTGACGTTGTTCTGCCTTTGTGCCCTTACAACACTTTCAAACACCTCGTGAATGCGATGGGAGAATTCCCAAAGAGACTCCCTTGCACCTTGCCGGGTAGAGTAGAACGCGGCCATTACTTCTGGGATGCTCCGACGCTCCCCATACACCCTAAGAATGGAATGTAGCATCGATTCTGGGTCATCATCATCAGCCTGAATCCTCAGCTCCCTGCGGACACTTGGGGTCACACTGTCAAGAATAACATCTGCCTGGTCCTCTTTACTCATCATCCCTACTCTCCAGGCAGCTCTCACCTCTCTGACATATTCCTCGGCCGTAGGACCCGTGCGCTCCCCAAAGCATCGCACCCTCTTGTGAGTAGGTACCACGATGTACTGTACTCGTTCTGGTTGACGATCCAGCCCTACTACAGGGTCATCCACCTCAGCCACATCTTCGTTATCAGTTCTACTAACAGCACGTGTGTTGCGTGCCGCCATCTTGTTGCTAGTAGAGTTGACTAGAAATCTTGACAAACTGGATGATCCCGTCCCTCGCCTTGCACTGAACTGGGTGTTCTACTGTTTCGGCTGTTGCTGCTCTGATTGCTGAAGAGTTGCTTCACTGCGTGCTGTCTGTCAATCCTGTCGACGACGCCACTTGTGACAGGGGCGCTAGGGGTACCTCACACCCAAGACCCGTGCACTAAGAAAATTTATAAAGGATCGTTTGACAGGGGTTGCAATTATTGGTTGCTTGCAACCCTCTCAGCAGCAGACTTAACAATTCAAGCAACCCAAAGCCTTATGCAGATCAACATTTAATTCTACCGAACAGAACCGAACACCAAACAACCAATCCAACAAACAATCAAACGAACACCCAGTCAGTGTTCATAGACTGTGTGCTCAAGGCATTTACAGCTTGGCTCTTGTGTGTCTTCTTAGTCTGTTCTCACTGGGCGGCTCTCTCAAACATAGACCGGTTTCGCCACTTGCTACCCCTTTTATAGGCCCTGGCCTAACCACTCAATTTACTGCGCGCTTACGCGCATTAATCTACGCCACACAGATTACACACGCGATTATGCTCCAGAATGCATGAAAACACAGATTTACACAACTAGAGCAAAAACACAGCTAATTCGTAGGCTTATTATGGCCTTGTAATAAATCTGCTTGCAAGATCTGAATGCTTCATGCTGAGACAAACCACAAGCCCCATCAAAGTACGCCCACGTGCTCTCACAAAATGTTCACATAACAATGAATGCCCAACATGACTGCCCAGATGGGGCCAGCGCCGAGAACGACAGACCTCAAGATGGCGCTGTCACACTAAGAATTCCAACTCCTTACAACCGATATAGCACTTGGTCTGAACATGTCGTAAGTGNCGATTGGTGTTTCCATGCTCCACCGGGAGCAAACAGAGAAACACCTGTCTCAACTTGCCTTACGCACCAGAAATCTAAATGACTATTCTCCCTTCTAAGTAACCACTAAAGATAAACAGTAGAATAATCAATAATCGTGAAATACACTAAATTACTTTTACATTAAAGGATAAAATAAAATTACTCTTACATTAAAGAATAATATTCTTGGCTTTAACCAAAAACTGGAACTAAATACACCGCGTGTCTACCTTGATAAATACCTAGCCTTATAGGTTAGAGAACACGCGGAGCGTGTTTGCTCAGACTCGCTATCACCGCCTTTTTATCACCACGAGGCTACTATCTTGCGATTGTTAATCTTATCTAAATTTCGCAGTGAAATAGCCTCACACTATGTCTGCCTTTCTGAAGAATGAAATAATCGCTCTTAAACTTTCACATCTATCTATCTATCTATTTATTCCATTAAACATTAAAATAGCCACATCGATATAATTTCAGAATCCTAAAAAACTAATGCTAATTTAAATTAACTCACGTGCTCAAGGCATTTACAGCTTGGCTCTTGTGTGTCTTCTTAGTCTGTTCTCACTGGGCTGGCTCTCTGTGAACACATAGACCGGTTTCGCAACGCTTGCTACCCCTTTTTATAAGCCCTGGCTTAACCACTCAATTTACTGCGCGCTTACGCGCATTAATCTGCGCCACACAGATAACACACGCGATTATTGCTCCAGAATGCATGAAAACACAGATATACACAACTAGAGTAAAAACACTACTAATATGTAGGCTTATTATGGCCTTGTAATAAATCTGCTTGAAGATAACGTGATCAAAAGGCACTAAACCACATAGACAACATGACTGCCCAGATGGGGCCAGCGCCGAGAACGACAGACCTCAAGATGGCGCTGTCACACTTACTCAGTGTAGAGAACAGCTGGTTTGTGTCAGGTAATGGGTCCACCTGAGATTCTGTGATCGCATTAAGCTTCCGGTAGTCAATACATAACCTGTGTTCACCACTCGGTTTTCTCAATAGCACCACACTTGAGCTATAGGGAGAGTCTGACTTTGAAATAATTCTCTTTTAAGAGATAGTCAATCTCATCCTTGAGTGTTTGTGCTTGCTATTGTTCAGTCCATGTCCGCAGCAATGCTTCCAGTGGACTGTGTATGGGGACGGCAATACAACAACGTTGCCGGACCCACACCTATTTCTATTGTAAGGGGCAGTATACTGAAGTGGGGCCTGTCTGAATCAACGGTTTGGTACAGCCCTGGTTCCTACCTCCTATGGTTCGGGTTTGTTTCTGCAGCTTTTTTAATATTGGTTGCTGACTAACCAAATTTTCCAAATGATCCAGGCCATGGTCAGTCAATTCCGACGGGAATATCTTGTCGGAGTAGGATGTCTCTCGTCTGCCCCTCTCTGTACAATACGGAGAGTTGCCATGCTTATTGGTGTAACAGTAGACTTGTTGTGATTTTGTTTTCTCTTTATCACTGCATCTACCTGTTGTTTTCTCTTGTGTATCTTCTTTGTGGGCCTACGTCCGCAACAATGCTTCCCTAGGTCCTGTAACTGGTCTATGCTTCTGAATGAGGTTACCTGGTTACATTCTGAACAGGATTTTATATACCGACTTATGTCTTCAATTATTCCTGGCCAGTAATATCGCAATGCTATATTTTGACCAGTGGCCCCTTTTCCTCTGTGACCACTGCCTGATGTAGCATGCTCTTGCTCCATAATTTCCTCCCTATAGAATTTTGGCACTACCAGCTGTCCATGCCCTTTAGGTCCTTTTCCAGCTTGTCTGTAGAGTAGGCCATTTTCCATATAGTAGTCTCCTTTCTCTGGAGGGTTATGGGCCTTTGGCAATTTGCCAAAACAAGGCTTCAATGTGATATCTGCTGTTTGAGCCTTTTTCATCTTTGTACGATGAATGTTTATTGGATCTCCCTCCTCCTTTTTGGTGCTCGACCTGGTATGGTTTGCTGCCATGACAACAGGTTTTATTGGGTCACCCAAAAGACATATTTACATCCTATTACCAGCGGGTATATAGGATCATCACTTACTGCTGCTCTTATCACTCCTTCCACATAGCGAGTTCTCACGTTGATCCATGCTATGGGAAGGTCATGGTGCCGGTTCCCTGCATTGCCCCTTGTATGTCCACTGTTTCTGTGGTAAGTTGGTCAGGGTGCACTAGGGTTGCACTCACGACTGAGTCGAATTCCAAACCTGAATCATATAAGCACTGAATTTTAGTGCCATTACATGTCACTTCCTCACAGACAGGGGGATGATGGAGGTCATTCTGACTACCTGCCAGTTCCTTCCTTCCCTTGTTCCCTGTTGTGAGACACGCAGCGTAATAAGGAGGGTTGTTCCTTCTGCAGTCTGCAGTATTGTGGTTACTCATTAGACAAGTTTTACACCACTTTGCTTCCTTCCGGTACGGTGTCTTATCCGATCTTAGAGGGTTTTTGTCCTTTTGGTCAAATCTTTGTTTGTTCCTTGTGGTATGGTCTTTTTGTTCATATTTGGTATAGTTTTGTGATGATGTGAAGTTTTCATCCTGCTTTTTCCTATTTCCTAATACTTCTGCCTGAGCTGCTTGATATCTCTCAGCAACAGTTACAATATCTCCCAATCTCTCTGCTCCTTGTTCCATGATAAATTTCCTCATTTCTTGAGGCATGGACTCTTTCACCTGCTCCATCATTATCATTTCTTTCAGATCCTGACACTTTCCTAAACAACTCCATTTTTCCAAATAGGTTTCCAGTCTAGCAGAGAATTGGTGATAGTTTTCTCCTGGAAGAAGTTTAGCGGTTCGGAATTTCTTTCTATATGATTCTGAGTTCTTTTCATATCTCACAAGCAGTGCCTGTTTCAGGATTTCATAATCTTCCTGGTCATCTCTTGAGAGATTCAAATATACATCGTAGGCCACACCTCTCAATCCCTGAGATAGTTTAAGACTCAATTTTTCTTTCACTAAGCCATAGGTAGTGGCTAGTCTTTCGTATCTATCCAGGTACGACTCGATGGCGTCTTCTTTCTCAACAAATGGGTCCAGATGAAAATTCATGGCCCCACTTGAGGGGCTCTGGCTGGAGCTACTCTCAGAGTGAGGTGAGCTACCACCATTATTGCCAGTATTTGCCTGAATTTCAAGCTCTTTTAATCTCAACTGATGGTCTCTCTCTGCTTGTAATTTCCTTTCCTCAGCTTCTAACCTTTTAGTTTCTCTTTCAGCTTCCAGTCTTTTGTCTTCTCTCTGAGCTTCCAGTCTTTTGTCTTCTCTCTCAGCTTCCGCTTGCAACCGCCTTTCTTCAGCCTCTAATTTCTTTGCTTCTCTATCAGCCTCTAATTTCCTTGCTTCAGTCTCTAATTGCAACTTTCTTTCTTCCCTATCCATGTGTTTGTCCACTTCTGTTGTGACATACTGAGTGAGAGCATCACCTGTAATATTTAATTCCTTACCCATCTGCATGATTGCAGTCCTGAACTTCACTAGATCAGCCATGGCGTTACTTAGATAGGGTATGTATATCTACTATAACCAAATTATTGTAATTAAACTTAATTAATTTAAATGAACAAAAAATTTCCGTGCAACTTTGTGAGCATCAACTATTTACTGAGTACTAAATGGTACTCCTCCTAAGAAAATATAAAAAAAATCCTATTATAGAATTTTTTTTTTCTTTTAAAAAAAATATATATTTCTTATGTTATCTATGGGTGGCACAAGATAGAGTGTATATAGATGAATAGACTAAGTATGGCTCAAGATATACAGAAATATCCCAGAAACGAGCCCCCAGTGTGGCGAGAGGTTTTATTTGGCTGCAGGATCAGTATAGTACTGACAATTACAGAAATAGAAATTCTGCAGAAAATGGTGAAGTCCCAGTGTCTGAGAGGACTACTGGTATCACAAATTAGTTACGGCTGTGAATGTTCTGATCTCGAAACAATAGTAGAGAGGAGACCGACATAAAGCGCCACCTCCGCTGTGTAACTAACTGTGATATTAAAAAAAACAAGGAAACAGATTTTGCTTAACAATGATAAAATTGACAAGTCGTTCAAATACAATTTCCTTATTATTTATTTAGTATATACACTATCTACTCTTTTGCTGAAGGGTGAATGTTGAAAAATGGAATGTAATGGAATTGTAAGTTTACATGTGATTTACAAATATTTATTTTATATATATAAATATTTTACAACAAGTTTTCCAATTATAGGAACAAAAAATTTATATCAGCTGTGCTGTTAATTAAGGATATAACATTTATCAGCTATGCTGTTAATTTTTGTCTCTTGCTATGCTAATTTCACTTTCTCATCACTGACAGTTTCTATGCTCACAATGCTGACAGAAATGGTACGAATGTGTACTCATCTCTTAAAACAGTTCTGTTCTCCGTAGTTTTGTTCACACAACTCCTGCTGAGGCTCGTTACTTTAGCCCACCCAAGACTGAGGGGGACTAAAGATGTAGCTTCTGTACAATCTCTATGCTCCTGCGAAGTTCCAGGCAGCGGGATTGACTCGAACATACGACCTCAGGTTTTTAGGACACAAATAAACCCTCCTAAGATTTTAAACTGGCTAAAAGGTTTTAATGCGACTTAGTGAAGTAGGTTGCAGGTCGATGCCCTCAGGTAAGCACTAAATCAAAGTGACAGGTTCTTCCTCTTCAGTCGGTCAGTCTGGCTTCGTTTTTGGTGTTGCGTGTTTAGCATAAAATTCCGCCCGAATATATAGGCAGGTAAATACGTAAGGAAAGCTTTCGGTTGGTTCCTGGCGGAGCAAGTTGATTGGTTTCCTCTGGTTTCGTCTTTTGCTCATACAGCCTAATTTTATTCAGTTTTTAGCCGCCATCTTGCGTGAACTGCGTGAACAGTATAATTTATTCTGTCTCAGAGACTGGTGAACGGTGCAAGTTGATTGGTTGAAGCAAATCTGTATCTCGACATAGTGATTAACAAAGTAGTGGGTTACACTTCGTTTCACGACAGGGGGAGCAACTGTTGTTGAAAGTTAGACAATAATTGTATTGTTTCCATTATACGTGACTGACAGACCGACGTACTTACGGTGGGTATTATGGTATTGAATTATATTATATTATATGTTATGTTATGTTATAATAGTATATTAAATTACATTATATTCACCGATGTTTCAACTTTCTCAGCATGTCACCTGTCCTCTTCCATTGTTTTCCTTCAGTGTATAGATCAGCTGTTTACGGAGCATAAGCCTTCAACAGAATGTATGTCAAACTTGCCTGTTCTGTGCCATCAGTTAAAGGTCTTTTCATATCTTCCTTCTTTTTTTTCTAGATATGTCTGACTCCATTTTCTATGTGTTTGTCGGTCTCTTTCTACCTCCTTTACCCTGGGGATTGCAGAATAAATACTGCCTTGTAATGCTATGAAAATTTTTTTTCAGTGTTTGTCCTACTTACTGTCACCTTCTATTCTTCTCACCTTTTGTTCAGCTGCCACTTGTTTGGTTCTTGTCACCAGTCCCACATTAGTGATCTTGTCACCAGTTCCAGATTAGGGATCTTGTCATCAGTTCCACATTATTGATCTTTTCATAAGTTCTACATTAGTGATCTTGTCATCAGTTCCACATTATTGATCTTTTCATCAGTTCCACGTTATTGATCTTTTCACCAGTTCCACATTAGTGATCTTGTCATCAGTTCCACATTAGTGATCTTGTCATCATTTCCACATCAGTGATCTTATCATCAGTTCCACATTAGTGATCTTGTTATCAGTTCTACATTAGTAATCTTGTCATCAGTTCCCCATTAGTGACCTTGTACTTGCCTGGCTCTCGTCGCCAGTACCACAATAGTGATCTTGTCATCAGTTCCACATTAGTGATCTTGTCACCAGTTTCACATTCGTGATCTTTTCATCAGTTCCACATTATTGATCTTTTCATCAATTCCACATTAGTGATTTTGTCATCAGTCTCGCTCTCGAACTGACCAGACGTGTGTGGATTGTGTCTCACATTTAGAATTTTTGACTCAGTCATTTCAAGTTATACTTCAAGGATTTTTGTATATCGGTGTATTCCTTTTTGGATTGTGAATTTTGTGAACATACATTGTGATGATTTAACAGATGGTATTTGAAAAATACTAGGAATTTATTAACTATTCATTTCCTTTTGGTAACTACAAATGCCTTCTACAATGCTTTTAACAATGACCACGTGCCTCATTACTGACCGCTGTAAAAGAAGGGAAGGTCAGCCAGTGAATCTTTTTGGCTACCAACCCCTCGCTAATAAATAAGGTTCCCAGCGGAAGATGTATTTCAATGGTAATTAAACCCAGGGGACATGTAAGCATGTCACACTTAGAGATCGGCCACGGATCGCAGGTAAAAAAAGGCCCTAGGGACGCCAGATTGCGCCCAACCACGATACAAGATTACCCCCTAGTCAGAGAAAGAGCTCTTCTCGTTAAACTGAAGGGATGTTACAAAGAGTCGGATTTAACCTTCAAAATAGCAAATGACGGTAAATGTGCCACTGTCCTATTCCACAACACATATCATTTCGAGGCATTTCGCACAACGTGTACCAAACACTACCAGCCTGATCATGTTGAGACGAGAGCGGATAAACAACGTGTCTTTGTAGAAGATTTAATCACAACACCACCACTAACTGTGCACCTTTACCATACCAAAAATAAAGTGATGGCTCAAGTAACTGCCACTGTTATTGAATCATGGCTGGAAACGGATTTTACCAGTTTAAATGAGTCTGCACAAAACATAATTTCTACCACAAATTTTGACTCGGCAATATGTTTTCCCCAGCTCGCAATAGACATCACATCATTGTCACGTGCGTGTAGTTTTTTTAGAAGTATTTGTCGAGTGAAATCGACAAAGTAAGTGAATTGTCAGATTTATAGAGAAGACACATATAATGTGTGAAAATAGGGTAACTATATGACAACCTGGAAGGAGGGCTGTTACAGCTATCTCTCTTGCCAAGTCCACACTCGCTTATAGTCTTACGAATCACCCGCTCTCTCGTCTTTCTCACAGACAGGTAGAGAGTTTAATAAGAGCTAAATATGTATGGATAAAGGTCACGAACAGCGCATTAACAAAAGGTTAAACTTTATTAAATTCTTGAAAGTAGAATATATATATATATATATATATATATATATATATATATATATATATATATATATATATATATATATATATATATATATATATATATATATATATATATATATATACATCAAGAATAACAGCACACCAACAAAAGTAAAATCACAACAAGTTAACAATTACAGAAACACATCAAGGGAACAAAACCAACTTTTCTGCCCCGATCCATAAACTAAACATAGAGATAAATCCTTCGGCTGTATGTGTACGATACAACGCTATCACAGTCTTTATGCAGACTGGAAGAGTATACTAAATCCACTGAGGGAAGAGCAAACGCTATCCTTGCGTAGTTTTTACACATTACTAACATGATAAGCTGTAGGTTTATCTCTAGTCTTTCCACTTACCGCTAATACGGGCTGGGGTTTTGACTGACCAGAGGTATACAAGACGAGATCAAATTAGGACAGTTGTCCGCTGCGCTATTATACAGCGCGTGAAATAGGCCTGCGAGTGTTATGCTTAAATCCGGTAGGGCTGGTTTGAACTTTATTGTGACTGAGCGCTCTGTTTAAGCACGAAGTCAGACGCTTTCAATTCAGCTGTTTTAGATGAGCAAGATGAGGTATTGGATGCCACTAACGCTCTGACTTGTATTAAATCGGCGAGTAGTAAACCACTACTGCACAATACGATTTCAGATTTGCTGTTTCCGGTTATACACTGCATGAGCTAAATTCCCGTTAGAGGGCTTATGTGAAGAGGGTTGCAATTTCCGGTACGTTATGACAACTCGTGGAGTTCGTCTTTTACTTGAACCGTGAGGTCGAGGAGAATGTTACATTCTTTGACTGAGATCCAGCTGTAACAGTGGGGTACCCAGGAACTGAGACCAAAACAAACAACCTTTACATCAAGCAAATAAATGCAATCATAACTAAGGTATACTAAACTGTTATGCCCCATTCTAGTATGCGTATTATAATTATGCTAGGTAAATCTCGGTGCTGTCTTTATCAACCTGCGTTTTCCTCCTGTTAATTCCACTCTATCAGTTATCAGCCTGCAGTCGCATAGGCTAAAATATCTTGTGCCTACATGTACATCTCAGCATGTGCGCTGACAGAAACAATCTGCTCGATGTCTTCTTCCAACTCCTCATATGGGTTGTCCAACCAAGTGGTGCCAATTAAGAGGGTGTACTATTAATCATTTCATTACTTGACATACATAAAATATTAGCACTAAATACATTACAAATAAAATTGTATGCGCCCCGTTGGGGTCGATACACAAAAGGAAAAGTAATTACTTCACACAAATAGAATACACAAAAAATGCAATGTTATAATGCTATTATAATACAAGGTGACTTAAACATGGGATATAACTATATCCATGGCGACCGTCGTACCATCTGGTACGACGATTTCACCACTATGATGGACAAAGTATTTACCACTGCCAAAGAATTATTCTTCTAGGCGACTTCAACATTGACATGCACAACACAAACCAAACGTGGGAAAACATCATACTATCTTACAACTAAAAACAAATAGTCAACCAGCCTACCAGGGTAAAAACAACTTCATCCACAACAATTGACCACATCTACACCACCTATGCAGAAAACTTTATAGAATGCTCTGTTCTTATTGCCGCAATGAATGACCACCATCCAATATGTTGCACGTGGTCAAAGAATAAATATAATGCTACCAGAAATAAACATATAAGTATTCAATTTAGAAGTTTCAAAAACTTCAGCCATGAACTACTTTTACATGATTTGCGAGCTGCACCTCAAGCCAGTGTTTACTAGCTTTCTGATCCCGATGACGCCATTGCTCATTGGACACGTATCTTTCTTTGTGTGTTTGATAACCACGCACCAACTAAAGAAGTTAGTGTGAAACGACAGATCAAATCTCCTTGGATCACACAAGCAGTGCTAGAAGCCGTGAGGCAGCGAGATCGAGCTCACAAAAATAAGGACTTTAACACTTACAGCGCACACAGAAACAAGGTACAATATTTAATACGCAGAGAAAAGAAAACACACTTTAAAAACCTAGTTCAGAACAAAACAAACAGTAAAGATATGTGGAAAGCAATCAACACCCTAGCAAACAAACGAAATTTGCAAGACTTTTTAACCCCCACTACCTCATTTACTTGTACAGACTGCAGCAATTACTTTCAGACAGAAATAACCAGTCTTAAATCTACGATACCAGATTCTGTCACAACAAATGCACAAACACAATCCCATCCGACATTCCGTTTATGACAGTTAATGAAGTGTATAAATATCTTCTAGGCCTTAAAGAGAATAACTCATCAGGACTTGACGGAATCAGTAATTGAATATTGCACTATGCTGCGCCAGTTATTAGTGGTTCACTAACATACATATACAATCTATGCATCGCAAAGAGTTACTTTCCGTTGCACTTTAAAGTCGCTAAGGTATATCCTCTTTTCAAACCTGGTTCCTCTGATAACACTAGTCAACAAATTTTCAAAAGTTTTTTGTACCAGAAATTAAATGTACCATTTCTTATTGATTTTGACATGCTGATTTCAAATATCATAATGAAATTCACCAATTGGCTCTGGTTTTTTTTTTTAATGATGAATTTACATTACAGTAATATAAATAATGTATGCTTGTTTACTTCTCTGGGCTAAACAGCTAGTCTTTCTACTTTAGCATTATAAAAATTGTGGTTACATACTCAATTAATTGATATTTTAACATAAAATGATAGAAAAAATAAAAACATTATTTAAAGTTCACATATCATGCTTTAAAAAGGCACATTTGAACCCACTCCGTCATTATTCAGTCGCTGTTCGAGCTCTCTTTGCTTGCTTCTTGTAGTCAATCGATGAGGTGTCTCTTGTCACAGTCCAACAGTAATCAACAAGCATTGAAGGGCTCCAATTGCCTTGATACCTTGTCTCCATAGCAGCAATGTCCTGGTGAAATCGTTCACCATGCTCATCACTGACCGCTCCAAAGTTTGACGTAAAGAAATCCAGATGAGAATCCAGAAAATGAATTTTCAAAGACATGTTGCAGCCAAGACTCTTATACTTCTGAAGGAGATTTTCTACAATTTCATTGTAATTATCAGATCTGTGGTTTCCAAGAAAATTGTCCACCACTGACTTAAATGCTAGCCATGCTGCTTTTTCCTTGCCATGCAACACGCAAAGAAACTCGTCATCATGAAGAAGTTTTCGAATTTGCGGACCAACAAATACTCCCTCTCTTATTTTAGCTTCACTCAGTCTTGGAAATTTTCTGATGAGGTATTTGAAAGCCTCATCTGTTTTCTCCATTGCCTTGACAAAGTTTTTCATGAGACCCAGCTTAATGTGCAAGGGTGGCAACAAAATCTTGCTGGTGTCGACAACTGCTGGGTTCTCAACGTTCTTACTGCAGGCTGCAATGACTGCCTGATTGGCCAATGTCTTCTGATGTAATGGTCACTTCGTGCACGGCTATCCCACTCACAGAGAAAGCAACAGTACATGGTGTATCCACCCTGTAGTCCAAGCAAAAGAGCGACCACTTTTAAGTCACCGCAAAGTGACCAATGATGATGATCGTAGTTTATACACTTCAAAAGCTGCTTAATGTTTTCATAAGTTTCTTTCATATGAACTGCGTGACCAACTGGAATTGACGGTAACACATTACCATTATTCAACAAAACAGCTTTAAGACTTGTCTTGGATGAATCAATGAAAAGCCTCCACTCTTCCGATATGTAATTGATGTTGAGGGCTGCCATTAAACCAGAAATGTTGTGGCACGCAGAAAGGTCACCCTCTTTGAAAAAGAATGTAATAAGCGGCTTCTGGCGGTTCCTATACACAGAAATTGTAACATCTTCTGCCAGGAGATTCCACTGTTGCAATCTGGAACCCAAAAGCTCCGCCTTGTTCTTCGGTAAATTCAGATCTCTTACAAGATCATTCAGTTCACCTTGGGTTAGTGGATGTAGTTTGCTCAAAATCTGTGTCACTTGAGGTTGATGGTTCAGGACCACCAATGTCCTCTTCATCAGTGGAAGCAGCTGAAAAGGATTCTGGCACTTTGGGAACTGGTAGGTCATCGCCATGTGGTACCGGAAGTATTGCAGAGGGGATGTTTGGATATTCCAGAGTCCATTTTTTCTTCTTTGATATGCCTTTCCCAATTGGAGGGACCATGCAAAAGTAACAGTTGTTGAGATGATCAGTGGGCTCTCTCCAAATCATTGGGAC
Source organism: Oreohelix idahoensis (assembly GCA_024509875.1). Taxonomy (NCBI): domain Eukaryota; kingdom Metazoa; phylum Mollusca; class Gastropoda; order Stylommatophora; family Oreohelicidae; genus Oreohelix; species Oreohelix idahoensis. The sequence continues at coordinate 21,521 of JAMPIV010010886.1, forward strand.
TGCAAAAGGCATAGCTTGCCTATTGCCAGTCAACCACAGTTTAAGATGTGCTGCACATGTATTGCAGCATATGTGTGGCACCCAGCTCTTATCTTGATCTCCTATTCTGCAGCCAAAATACAAACTGTACGCCTTCTGGCATTTCTAACTACGATACTTTTGATAAGGACAAATGCACTAACTAATGGCAAAATTTTATCAGAGATAAGGTATTTATACACAAAGGTGATGTAATCATAGGTAGGATTGCATCATCAACTTCTAGTAACATTTTTATTGGTCATTAGAAAAAATTATGCAATCGCCCACAACAGTTGCGTCATATATATATATATATATATATAAATTTACCGTAATTAAATAAACTAGTAGCATATATCTTGAAAACTAGAGCCAATCAACATTTTTTAATGTCATTTTCGTTTTCAGCACACCAAAATTAGTTAAGATCAGCTATTTTCATTTCTGGTACATTTTGGTTGTTGACTAGTGTAATTGTAACTTTAGTAACTATAATATCATCGCTATCCAAACCACTGGAAAAACACATACATAAAATAACACTACAACACCTAGTTAACAACGACTTGCATTGAAAGTCAGTCGGGGTTTAGACCAAACATTCATGTCACACTGCTCTAACTAAGATGATAGACAACTGGCACCTAAATATTAACAACGATAACATGTGTGGGGCAGTCTTTGTAGACTTTATAAAAGCATTTGATATCATAGATCACGCTATTTTAATTAGAAAACTAGAAACATCAAAAGTAAAATTTCAACTGCTGACAATATTTAAATCATTCCTATCAGACAGAAAACATGTAGTTTTTTACAATGACTCCTATTCAAACCCAGCCGTAATAAATACCGGCGTTCCTCAGGGTTCTATACTTGGTCCTCTACTTTTTGCCAAATACATTAATGACCTTCCACTACACATCAAGCACTCCTCCTGTGACCAGTTTGCAGACAACTGTACTGTTTACAAGAGTGATAAAAGTTGTAACACACTCGAACAATCGTTACAAAATGATAAAGATAATCTTATTAAGTGGAGCAACGGAAATCGCATGCTAATAAATATCATTAAAACAAAATGCATGTTAATATCAATGTGGTGGGTTTTGATGTTAAGAAGAATGGTGTGCATATAGTTGTACTTGAGTGAGATCAACTGTGAAGGTCTCTGAGGTAAACAATGGACAACTGTGTTACAGAGTACCTTTCTTGTTACCACCCTACGATCTCACTCTAAGTTATATTTTTATTGACTAGCGTGACTGAAAGCTACATAAAGTGTCTAGGGTATTGTAAGAGTATTGTTAAAGAATCTCAATACAAAAACATATACAAACATATACTAAATACTATGATAAACTCAACTAACTCCAGCTATTAAATTTTATATTTAAAAATTCTTTTGTTAAACTTTATTGGTCCTGAGCTTAAAGTTGTTTTGGTCAGGACTACAGTTCAATGAGAATCAATTTAGATGGATAGATTGATTTACTAATATATATAAAGAAATTTACATACAACAGACAATATGTCCATAGTATATTGTTACAAATTTTCAAGTTGATGATAATTACTCTATTTAACTACTGGTACTGAGATGCAGGGTGGGGATTTACATCATCCCACCGTTCTTTTGTTTCACTAGAATTGTTTATGTTAGTCTTTTGGAGGAACGTTTTTGTCTATACAGGAGATTTTTCGTTATTCGTCATAAGTTGTCCCAGGCCAGATATTGCACTTATCTGGATCCTGGAATCACAGCAGTTGTAGTTGGTTTGGCCAAACACTTCAGTCTCCTCTGGTCTTGAACTTCTTTAATACCAGCAGGTGCCAGAGACTCTTAGAAATAGTGCTGAATTTCTCTATCATCGAGTACCAGCACCAGACAAGTGCCAGCAGGAACCCCTGTCAATGCAAGTTATGGTTCTGTCTTAATATCAAACTAATTCCTCCTAATTTACATGTAAACATACATTCAATACAAAAGAACATGGTCAGCTCTCTCTGACAACTCTGCTTCTCCACTTTAGTTTGATGGAACAAATTCGTACCAGTATTCTTTTCTCTTCCCTAATGGATGCTACGCCTCTGTCATTCCTGCAGTAATCTTTTCCATGCAATAAGATAGGTTTAATGTTCCTGTATGACCATCATATATATAGTCCTGTAGTTCTAAACTTCTTAGATAGTCCCTTATATGATGGATCAACATGTAGGCCATGCCTAAGTCTGCCATGGAACCATTTAATTACAATCTTTTACATGGCCTTTTCTTTTTTCACACAACCCTTTTTAATTAAAAAGTCAATAAAATCAATCTTACCACATATCAAGGAAATATAAACAAGTAACGATGAATTAGGCAATAGAATATGGCACACTTTCATCACTGCCTCTGTTCAGACTGCTTTCTGTTGTTAGTTATTTTAAAACAAAGCACAAGTCTGCTCATCGCTGCTTGCTCCTCTGAATATTTTTGAAAAAAATGGCAGCGAGCAGCCTACTTTTCCTATCACGTAAAAAGCTTTGGCCAATGAGACCAAGCATCTCTTTTTTTTTTAAATGAAACTTTTTTTTTTTTTAAATATCTCAAACCTCTATGTGTTACTATTACAAACTAGATTTGTATATTTAGGTTAGCCAATAATATTTCGGCTTCCTTCAAGTTTCATCCAATCCCTTTCATCGTACTATCTTAGCCTTTCTTTCACCTAATTTTTTTCCCAAAAAAATATGCTATCCAATCTAAGCAGTCACGACTTGACCTGACAGTATCTCCGATTTTCTATGTATTATTATCAATATTTGATTATTTAATGGACTATTTAGATAACTAACTACATATTCTTGGTCAACAAGTCTTCAGGTACACGAATATATGATTTTTATATACTTGGCTTGGTTCGAAATTCTATCTTTTTTTCTATGTTAGTTGTTTATTTTTAAACTACCTCCTGTTCAATTCTTTTTCCATGTACTTTCAAGCTAATTACGAGAGTCTCTCGTAACACGTCTAGAATTACGTCATTCGCAATAAGAGCTAAGCGTGTTTTCTAACCGTAGTGTCCACATTTTCTAACGTTTTCCTCGTATTCTGAAAACCGCCTAAGGGCAAAGCTAGCAAGTTAGTTTTATTTTTAGAAACAATGTGAGACGTGATTTGCGTTGGTTATCTATCCGTCCCTCTCCCTTCCGCAATGTATTCTAGGCAAATACTTCATTTGAACTTGGGAAAGTGGTACGTTTGTCTCAAGGACGAATTTGAAAAATAGGGTACCCTTTTTGGTTCGGCCAAAGCGTTATCAAATAATACGCTGAAGGCGTAGGCGACGATTACCATTCTCGCCGAAAATTTGTAGTACTATCCTATCTTTGACTTTATGCACTATACTGTTATATTCTAATTTAGATATTGTATTTAGAAGTTCACCACAATCAACTAGACAAACATTACAAAATTCAGAGGAAACAACACTTCAGATTACAAGACATCATTGGTACCTCACTAATTGAAAACGTTAATGAACATAAAACTCTAGGTACAGTCGCTGACTAGCATCTAAATTGGAACTCACATGTACATGTACTGACCAAACAAACGGCACATAAAATTTACCAGTTAGCTAAAATCAAACATTTCCCAGATGGAGACGAACGAAAATTGTTCTATATATCTCACATACATGCAAATCTTGACTATTGCTGCACTACCTGGGATGGTTGCTCAATGTCCAACACAAAGAGGTTCACTACAAAGCGTGCGCAGTGCGTCTAGTCTCTGACAACTGCCTAACTCAGTGTGTAGATCTATATAAAAATATCAAAATACTGCCTTTAAGAAAGCGCCTTCTGTTTAACAAAGCTAAATTTGTTCACAAAATCCTGTCACGTAATGATCCATATAAGTATATAAACTAATAAAATGGTATTGAATCAGTTTTACAAAAAACAGTTCACATGAAACAAGGGACGTTTCGGGTTTTACCCTTCGTCAGCCACAAACAGGTGACAAAGACAAGAATTACATATAGGTACTACAAAAACATACGATGACAAGAAACAAAACAAAATGAGCGATATAAGCAGATGGAAAAAGTACAATGATAATACAAGAAAATCGAAAAACCAAAAAGAAATACCGAAGCAAGAAAGTAAATAATAAACAAAACGAAAAAAAAGAGAATGAACAAATCTTCGGAACAAGTAAAAGTCACTTAGCTAGAACCATATATGCTTGGAATACACATGACCGTAGTACTCTCTCCAAGAAATCTCGAAGGAAGTGACGTATAAGATAGCGACAACTTTTAAAGAGATAGAAAAGGATATGAAACGAACCAAAACCAAAACATAAGAAGATAGATCGAAAAAACAACGAATAAAGAAGAATGAAAAAGAGAGAAAAGCTACCATAATTAATGCAAAATGATGTTGAACATTGAGGCCTTCAGGACATAAAACGCCCATTTGAAAAATAAGACGATTCTCTAACGAAAACCGAGTCCGGTCATCCCCGACACATGAACGGAGGGCCGTGGCATGGATATCGGATTTACTTGAATGGTCAGGCCTATTGAAATGAAGGGCCACCGGTAAATGTTTGCCATGATAGATGTCATTCAAGTGCTCACGAAACCAGTCTGCCAAACGCCTGCCAGTTTCACCAATATAGGTAATGCCGCACCTCTTGCAGATTATAGCATAAATAAGGTTTCTGGATTCGCACGTGAAAGACTCTCTAATGATAAATTTTCCTTTCGGAGTACAAACGGACAGCTCTTACATATACGGCGTTGGCACGGTTTAGTACCAAAGTATGAATTGCTAGTATGTCGCAGGCGACTGTGTACAAGAATATCCCTAAAATTCCTATCCCTACGATATGCCACCAAAGGTGTATCACGAAACAACTCTTTGCTATCAGGATCAGAGTGGAGAATAGGCAGATGTCGAAACAGAATTCTCTTCACCGCCAGACAGTGAGGATGGAAAGTTAGAACCAGTTTGAGTCTGTCAGATTGGACAGAAGGTTTAGTAGTGAGTGCAATCTGACGAATGACGCGTGTGATACGATAAGGAGCATCAGATAAAACATGTTCTGGATAAAGACGTTGGCGAAAGAACTCGAGCATCTCTTGAGCTCGCTGATGGAAATCATCGTCATCGTGACATAACCGACGCAAGCGAAGAAGTTGAGAAAAGGGAATGGAATTTTTACAACTAAGAGGATGCGATGAATTATAAAGAAGGAAACCGTGAGCGTCAGTAGCCTTATAATAAACAGACGTTTTAAGACCAGTAGGGCTAATAGTCACAGTGATGTCAAGGAAGTTCACTGAAGTCGTAGAAATTTCAGAAGTGAATTTGATGGCAGGATTGAAATTTCCAACATAGTCAATGAATCGACGGGGGTCAACCTCAGACATGTCTGTAATGCCAATACCATCATCAATATAATGGCGGTAAAACTCGGGTATTGGTCCATCGTAACGATGAAAGACCAAATATTCAAAGTGGCCCATAAACAGGCAAGCGTAACTCGGGCCCATCTTAGTACCCATAGCAACGCCACTGATTTGGTTGAAGAATTGGCCATTAAACTCAAAAGAGATGAGAATAAGAACCAACTCAGCAAGGCGAAGAAGCGGACCTGTACTTATAGAAAGATCATCGTTTCGGCAAACGTAAACAAGACCACAGCTCCAGGAGCTTCTCGTCCTCTGGATTTATTTATTGCCAATACTTTACATGACATTGACCAGCTTACTCTACACCGTCTCCGTCGATCTAACCTCACGTCTTCTGAATGGCGGGCATTGTCACGCCTTAGAAACCGTGATGATATTGTTATCAAGCCGGCAGACAAAGGTGGTGCTGTGGTTGTTTGGCGTAAGGACTTATACATTCATGAAGGAGTTACACAGCTAGGTAACACCGCCTTTTACTCACCTTGTTCTGGTCTTTGTCACCTGTTTGTGGCTGACGAAGGGTAAAACCCGAAACGTCCCTTGTTTCATGTGAACTGTTATTTGTAAAACTGATTCAATACCGTTTTATTAGTTTATATACTTATATTTCTTACCAGTTTTACAGGAGCCCTTTAATTTATTTACGCATAATGATTCAGCATATCTGTGGCCAATGTTCAAATGCAATGAAAGACGCAGTAAACGCTTTAACAAATTGCACGTGCCCCAGCCTAGGCTTGACCTATTCAAGGAAAGCTTAGCATACTCTGCTCTTCATCTTTGGAATTGTCTTCCACATAACCTAAGAAACAACCTCTGTCCCTATTCATACAATCGTAGACTTTTCGAATACTTTATGAGTTCTGATTACATGCCCCATAATCGGATTATCTTTTCTTATAATTTCAACTGTACGTTCTAATGGCGATGTTTGTACTTTTCAACATATTTTATGTCATTCTTATACGTAGTCCACTGGCTTCCTAGCTCAATGGTCTATGGTTCGATTCCCAGATGAGGAAGGATTTTTTTAGGCCGCAAACGGCTCTTAGGTCGACCCAGCCCCAACTGGGTACAAGAGAAACTCTGGGAAGGTTAAGGCGGCCGGCGTGATGCTGACCACATCACCCCTAGTGTGCCGATGGTCAAGAAAATACGGGCTAGCACCATATTCCCAATATGCCTCCATGGGCGTGTAACGGTATCCTTTACCTTTACCCTCCCTTATACGTAGTCAATGTTAATAAGAGTGTGCTATTTTATTTTATTTTATTTTTTTACTTTCAGCGTTGAATTCCTTGAACTTGATATGTAAAATGCAAGTGAAAATAAATGAATTCAGTATGAAAGGTGAGAGAAAAGAAGGGCAGAATGTCAGACAGGCCTGCGTGCCCAATTCTCAACCCTTTGAAAATAAAGTTCGCTCGTTCGTTCGTTCGTTCGTTCCACATTAGTGATCTTGTCATCAGTTCCACAGTGATCTTGTCATCAGTTCTACATTAGTAATCTTGTCATCAGTTCCCCATTAGTGACCTTGCCATCAGCTCCACATTAGTGATCTTGTCATCAGTTCCACATTAGTGATCTTGTCATTAGTTCCACATTAGTAATCTTGTCATCAGTTCTCCATTAGTGACCTTGTCATCAGCTCCACTTTATTGACCTTGTCATCATTTCCCCATTAGTGACCTTGTCATCAGTTCCACATTAGTGACCTTGTCATCAGTTCCACATTAGTGATCTTGTCATCAGTTCCACATTAGTGATCTTGCCATCAGCTCCACATTAGTAATCTTGTCATCAGTTCTCCATTAGTGACCTTGCCATCAGCTCCACTTCATTGACCTTGTCATCAGTTCCCATTAGTGACCTTGTCATCAGTTCCCCATTAGTGACCTTGCAATCAGTTCCCCATTAGTGATTTTGTCATCATTTCCACATTAGTGACCTTGTCATCAGTTCCACATTAGTGATCTTGTCATCAGTTCCACATTAGTGATCTTGTCATCAGTTCCACATTAGTGACCTTGTCATCAGTTCCACATTAGTGACCTTGTCATCAGTTCCACATTAGTGACCTTGTCATCAGTTCCACACTAGTGATCTTGTCATCAGTTCGTTCCACATTAGGTACCTTGTTAAAACATTTCAATCCTTGTGTTTTACGCAGCCATCCAAATATTTTTTAAATTAAAGTAGCCTTTTGGGTAGTGAATGTTTTGTTCTAATTAAAACATTTCCTTTTCTTCTGTTTTCCGGTCTAGCTTTTAACATTTAGAATCCTTTCTTAAGCAGCTATTTGCATATGTTTACATGTTTTTGTCTGCTGCTATTGTAGTTACTTATTTCACTTCCCAAACTTATTCACTTAAAGCAATAATACTTTTAAAACAAACAAACTGAAATGTCTAGGCCACATGAAATTTATTTATAATATATCCAGCATCGACGAAGTGTCAAACGGCAATACTGAAAACAAACAGCTTAGAACCAACACAAGTAGTCAATAAGAAAAAAATGAACGTACATTAAATAAAATAATTCAGACAAAACGTTAAGGACGCGAGAATAAGAAATGATAACAACTATAAAAAAGTGTTTTCAACAAATGATAAAAACTGTGAAACTTAAGATGTTTTCAACAAATGATAACAACTCTAAAACGCCAAAAGAGATTTTGTAACTGATAACTCTAAAACGTCACATGAGGTTTACAACAAACGATAACAACTCTAAATCATCACAAGAGGTTTTCGACAAATGATTACAACTTTAAACGACACGTGAGGTTTTCAACAAATGATAACAACTCTAAAACCTTAGAAAAAGTGTTGAATAAATTAATCAAGTCTAAAACTTTAGAATTACTTTTCAACAAATGATTATAACTCTAAAACTTCACAAGAACTTTCTACCAAGCGATAACACCTATAAAACTTTAGAAAATGTCTTCAGCAAATGATAAGAACTCTAAAACGTCACAAGAGTCTTCCAAAAGATGATAATAACTCTAAATCTTTACTAGAGGTTTCCAAAAAATAATAAAACTCTAAAACTTTACAAGATGTTTTCAGCAAACGATAACAGCTCTGAACCGTCACACGAGGTGTTCAACAAATGATAACAACTCTTAAACTTTAGATAAGGTTTTCAACAAATGATAACAACTCTTAAACTTTAGATGAGATTTTCAATAAATAACAGCAACTCTAAAACTTTAGATGAGGTGTTCAACCAATGAGACCGTCATATTATACTTTCGTTTTTCATTTTAATAATGTTAATTAATTCATTCATTAGCCGTGAGTTCCCTAAGGAGTATCGGCCTTCATCAATTATCACCTTTTCCTGCCCAGTGATATCCGCTCAAGTGGAGGTGAAAAAGGTCAAGGATCCCGTTACACGCCGATTGAGGCATATTGGGAATATGGTGTTAGGCCCATATTTTCTTGACCATCGGCACAGTAGGGGGTGATGTTGTCAGTATCACGCCGGCCGCCTTTAACCTTCCCAGAATTTGCTCTGGTACCCAACTCAGGAGGCTGGGTCGTCCCCGAGCCGTTTGCGGTCTAAAAAATCCCACGTTAACTGGGGATATCTTTAGTCCTTGGTCGCTGACTGACAAAGCAGTCAGTGACCATCACGACTTGTGGCGTCTTTCTGGGCAGCAACAAACTGTCTCCATTTTGCTCGGTCGGCAGCCATCCTTCATGTCGTACCCCAGCTTTGGTTCATGTTAGCGCCCCTGCCTCCGCAATTCTCGACATGGTGACTTTTGGCCGGCCTTGCTTTCGCTTTCATTCGCTCCCTCAAGCATGTCGTAAAATGTGACTAATATGATGTTGCGAAATTAGGCTGGCAACCTTATTATGTAAACACAATCGCTATAGAAACCACTGCTGCAAAGAGTATGTGCTTTGGTATAAGTTTTTCTTAAGGTGGGGGGGGGGAGGGCATCGTCAGTAGTGGCTACTTGCTCCATAAAGTGTGAAAAAAGAGATGATGATGACGATGGTGATAATTACACGAGTTATATATATATATATATATATATATATATATATATATATATATATATATATATATATATATATATATATATATATATATATATATATATATATATATATATATATCAGTTCGGCGCTACAATCTGCAAAGTTTTTATAACAACACTCTTTAACTAGCATTCTTCTCTTAAGAATGTCCCAGTTAACATTTTAGAGTGTTGTCATTGCTCAGCTCTAGATACTTGACTGTCGCATGCCTTGACCCTAAGATGGTTGCTAATTGGTGGTGGTAGAATACAAAACTGCCGCGTTCTGCAGCTGACAAAACATTCACAAGTTTGTCTTGTTCAAAATGTAGCTGAAAGAGTGCATTATACATGTGCAGTTAATTAGACAAGCTGGCTTGGGAGCATATGTTATTTCAAATCCAGATACGAATGTAAGTATTTTATATAGTCTCTCTATTTTTCTTTCTGCCAATTTTATTTATTTGTTCTTTTTGTCTATCTTTTAAGGTTGCTTTTGTTTTTGTTTTTTAGTATTCGATTTTCAGAGTGGTCCGAGCGCATGCCTTTTGGTATGCTTCAGTCTACTCAGCTGTAAATGGGTACCTGACTGCTCTTGAGTTAGGGAAGGCAAAGGCATCGAGAAAGGGAACTGGCCACCTCACCTCATTAAAAAGCTGGACCTAGTAAAGTAAAGTCTCTAACACATCACTTCCCTACGGCAGCATCTGCTATGGATCTGTCTTTACCTGTGCTTGTCTAGCTTCCTTAGCATCATCCTATGTGTATGCACGCTCGTCTGTTCGCGGGCAGCAAGAGTGTTAGGACTTCGATGCCTTTAGGGAAGTACTTAGGTTTTACTTTTATATTTATTTAGGTTCTTATGTGTCCTATCTAGCCTTCACGTTCTTTCCTTTGCCCGACGAAGGCCTTGTGGCCGTAACGTTGGCTATTTTCTTTGTCTGTTATCCTCCTAAGACGGAATCACCTTTTTCAGATTTTTTTTCACACTCATCCTATGTGTATGTTAGTTTTCATTTTTGTTTAATTTCCCATTTCAATATCTACTTTAACATTAGCGTCGCGTATTGATTTTAGTCAACTGTACTATTTAACTAATTCTCCTCTCCACATGTAAGCCTACCTTGCCGTGGTTGGAGAGCTTGAGCGCCTCAATGATCCCGGGAGCTATGCCGGCGGGAGTTTTACTCCTGGCAGGGTCACCCAAGCCGGACAGGTCCTGGGTGAGGGGCCAGACTAAATGGGCTGAGGAGTGGGTGGAACCCTATAGGTGTAGATGCAGAACCCACCGGCGAGTGGTACATGCTCTGGTCTGCACCAATCCACCCCCACTTCATGGGTTAAATGCTTTCTTGCCTCATTCTTCACTGTTTGTCGTCTATCACGCCCATGGCGACCGTTGCCTCAATTGGCTGTGTGTGGTGTACCCGGAAACGGGGCCTCCCAGTACTGAGGCAAAGTTAAGTCCCCGATGTCACTTATCGGTGCAGAATTGAGAGAGATGGCTGAGCATCACAATCCCTCCTGTGTTGCAGCATGATGAGAACCCAGCATTGCACACTGAGCTTGGGGGGATCACTTGGGCACCAGACTTAATACTGGCTCTTGACTGGATGGCCGCATGCAGGAGATTTCTACAATGGAGGGTTGGCAGGTGGTGGGTATCGGGAAGTGGCTCTGTGCAGGACGTGAGGATTCCTTGGGAGAGCCCCGAACCAGAGCACAGCATTGTGCAAGCTCTGCATAGTTGGAGAGCCCCCTGGATGACGGGGAATGCACAGTGTGCTACCCCACCTATCCCCAACTGCTAACTTAGAACCAGAAGTGGGGTCCTCTGTATGCGTGCCAGGCCAGGATAAAATGCCTGGGAAAGAGACTGGAGCTCAGAACTCCCTAACTCAAAGTTGCAGGATGGCAGAAAAGCCACGGGAAAGACAGGGCTATTTTGAAGATAACGCAACCATATTTTCACCATACGAGCTCGGACGCCGCCTCGGTAAACAAGGTCCGCGCAGAGCAGTGACACCCCCAGGCTGCTTGCGAATAGTCTACTACTGGGAACATAAACAGATTAGGGATGAGCCCACTCTCCCGTTGAACAGGTGCTAAAGTCGTAGATACTGGGCCAGAAGGCGCACCGGAAACCACAGTATCATGCAACTCGCTTTTTTTTCTATGGAGAGTACACCGTCAAATAAATCTCGTTCTGGTGCTCGGCCTGTGGAGCTCCACCAGGCAGGTGCAGTGCCGGGCTCTGAGCCTCGACAGAGCCCACCCTCAGCTACTGGAGGACCCTCTAGACCGTCTTGTGGAGTCAACAGACGGCGGAGGAGAACTACTGACCAAAACAAAACAGAAAAAGAGAAACCCAGAGTGCCACTTGTCATGATGCACTGGAATGCAGAGGGAGTGAACAGCAAGCAGGCTGGATACAGCAAAAAGACAGAGCTGGAAAACATCTTGTATGAGAAGCAAGTCAGTGTTTGCTGTATCCAAGAGACTCACTTGAAAGCAGATCAAACCTTTAAAATAAGGGGATATCAATGCTTCAGATCCGACAGACAAGATAGACGAAAAGGAGGAGTACTTACTCTTGTAAGGAATAACATTCCTGCACACGAAAGGAAAACCTTCATGGATGGAGCAGAATATCAGCTGCTGCAGATAAAGGTAGACAAGATGGAAATAGAACTCCTGAACTATTACTGTCCGAACAACAAACCCCTGAGTCTCAGCTCTATACAGGTACCAGCCACCAACTTTATAGCAGTTGGAGACTTTAATAGCCACTCCCAGAGCTGGGGCTATAACCATCTGGATCACAGAGGTGAAGAGGTTGAAACTTGGCAAGATGATCACTCCCTAATCCTAGTCAATAATGCCACAGATACTCCTACCTTCTACTCCAGAGGATGGCACACAACCTCAACACCAGATCTTGCCTTCTCCACACCAGATATAGCTGGATCTATTAGTAGAGAAGTAGGAGACCAACTAGGGGGAAGCGACCATCGCCCAATCTTTCTTACTGTCCAGAGTGCAACTCTCAGTACAGGCCCAGCCATTACAAGATGGAACTACAAAAAAGCCAACTGGGGTTTATTCAGGCATCAGGTGAACACGCTGCTGTCTACCCTCAAGGTACAGAACAGAGACATTAATGAAGTGGTAAAAGACTTCAACAGATGCATACTACAAGCTGCAAAAGAAACCATTCCCAAAGGATGCCGGCGTAACTACATACCATACTGGTCCAGCACACTCCAAGAACGTCAGGAAGCTATGGACAAGGCTAGAAAGGACGCAGAGTCTCAGCCTTCACTTGAAACTCACAACAAATGGAAAAAGGCTGTAGCAGAGTTTCAGAGAACAAAGCTAGAAGAAAAGCGGAAAAGCTGGAGAACTAAAACGGCATCGCTGAACCTTGAGAAAGACGGCAGGAAACTTTGGAGATTAGTCAAGTCTCTAAATGAAGAGCATTCCTCACCAAGGCAGACTATCACATTGGATGAAGGTGGCAAACTTTTCAGAGGAAAACAAGCTGCAGACTTGTTTGCTAGAAGATACAGTTCAGAAAGCAACTTACCCATTAACATAGACCATCAGAGAGAGATAAGAAAAGAAATACTGGCAACCATGGGACAGACAGATACTCCTGCCCCAATGAGGGAACCCATCACACTAGGAGAACTACAGAAGGCTATTTCCAAGCTTAAGTTTCAAAAGTCACCCGGCCCAGACAAAATCAGCAACGAAATGCTAGTAAATCTGAGCTCAGCAGCAAAGACAAAACTGCTTGAGATATTCAACCACAGCTGGTTGAAAGGAACGGTACCCCAAGTATGGAGAGAAGCCATCACAATACCCATACTAAAGAAAGGGAAATGTAAGACCGAGGCTGCAAGTTACCGGCCAATCAGTCTCACAAGCTGTGTTGGGAAGACTATGGAGCGAATAGTCAACCACAGATTGAAATGGTATTTAGAGTCTGAGCAGATCCTGGTGCCGGAACAAGCTGGATTTAGAGAATGCTACAGTATAGAAGACCAAGTTACTTACTTGTCTCAAGCAATAGAAGATGCCTTCCAGGAGAAGAAAAAGGTCCTAACGATCTGGGTCGACTTCAAGCAGGCCTTTGACAAGGTGTGGAAAGATGGCCTCATTGCAAAACTTAGGAGAAGTGGAATCCAAGGCAACATGATGAAATGGATCCAGTCATACTTACATAACAGGAGAACTAGAGTCACTCTTGACGGTCTGCAGAGCAGAAAAGTGTTGCTCCATCAGGGGGTACCTCAAGGAGGAGTAATTTCCCCAACACTCTTCCTTGTTTACATCAATGACCTGGTGAAAGATCTCCCTGCAGGAGTTAAAGCTGCCTTATATGCAGATGACCTAGTACTCTGGTGCGCTGATGAAAATGTCACCACAGCAAATTATAGAATGCAGCGGGCAGCAGACATGCTAGTGTCATGGGCAGAGAAATGGCTTATCACAATAAACACAGACAAAACCTCCACAACACTGTTCTCCCTCGCCCCCAAGGACAAATCAGCTAACATACACCTAGGGACAACCGTGATCAAGGAAGAAAGCTACCCCACCTATCTTGGGGTGACATTTGACCAAAGGCTTACATGGAATAAGCATATTGAAAATGCAGAAGGAAAGGCCCGAAGACGACTAGGCATACTCAGAAAAATTAGCAGGTACCAACTGGGGAGCAAATGAACGAAATCTAAAGAAGATTTATAATGGAGTAATAAGACCACACTTAGAGTTTAGCTCAGCAGCATGGTCATCAGCTGCTAACTCACATCTGCAGTCTTTGGACAAGGTGCAAAATCAAGCTCTCAGGCTCATTACAGGAGCCATGAAAACTACACCAATAACAGAGATGCAGAAGGTTGCTGGATTACAGACATTGTCCCATAGAAGAGACACAAAAACCATGATCTAGATGGAAAAGTACAACAGTATGCCAATGCACCCAATGAAGGCAAGACTAGATGATCTGGCATTGGGACGTCTAAAGCGTAGCAGCTTTGTGCATCGGGGGAAAAGACTTATAAGACAGCATCAAGAAGACCTATCCATGAAGACAACACCACTGAAGCCCACCCTATACCCTGTACCATGGGAGCAGGCCAGCAGTGCCCTCCAAATTAATACAACAGTCAGTGGTCTCACAAGTGGATGTGAGTATAATGATCTGCAAAAACGAACTGCTACATTGAGTATGATCCAAGAAAGCTATCCCGATCAATCATGGATACATGCCTATACAGATGGATCAGCAACTAATGCTGATAGGAATGGAGGTGCCGGTATCTCGACCGGCAGGGACAGACAACTATTTTTCGACTCAGGACAGGGCATAACAAACTGAATAAACACATGCACAAGCTACGATTGTCTGCTTCACCACTGTGCACATGTGGATTAAACGAACAAACTGCTGAGCATGTTCTACAGGACTGTCCTCTGTATGACCAGTTAAGAAAGATATACTGGCCCAATGACTCAACACTAAACTCAAAGCTATATGGAGTTAAAGAGGAACTTCAAACAACAGTCGAATTCATCATGAGAACTCGTCTGACGGTGTAATCATCAAAGATGCGATCGCAAGAAGAAGAAGAAGAACTAATTCTCCAGACATAAAGGTCTTTTATATTTGGACATACGCCCTAATATAACCGGCTATGTTAAACGGGACGAGCCTCGCCAAAACGAGGCAAAATTTTATTAAAAAAAAAAACAAAACAAAAAACTGTTCTATTTAAAACAAACCATTTAACTTCTTTGTTGTCTTTCCCCCCAGTCAACTTACATACTCGCATCTTTTTTAGGCTGTACCTATTTATATATATTTTTATTGCATTAATCTTAAGTGTTTAGTCTTAAACAGTTCTCCCTTGCATTATATTTGATTGATTTTGTCCTTCATCTACAATTTAAATTATTTTATTTATTTTTTTTCTTTTACATTTTTCTTTTTTCCATTTTCGTCGTAAACATTCGTTTTTTTTTAAGACTGTTTGCTTTACCCTTGAACTTGTTTCCTTGAAACCAGTTTATTTTTTGTTTCCGTTTAGCTGTTTAGTTCAGCTTATTTATTATTTACATATAGCTACTGTAATATTTTCTATACAACAATCTTAATATTTTTCCGCACACTAATTATATTATTTGTCCTCAAAACTATTTTAATTTTATCCGCACAACTATCTCATTTTGTCCGCACTATTATTTTATTATTTTCCTCACTTTATTCTTATTCTCTTCCCACAAACTACCGTATTATTTTCCGCACAACTATCTTATTATGTTCCCCTCAATAATTTTATTATTTTCATCACACCAATCTTATTATTTTCAGCACAAAATCTTATTATTTACCTCGCAACTGCGTTATTATTTTACTCTCAACTATCTTATTATCTTTATCACAACTATCTGATTATCTTCCACACAACAATCTGATTATATCTTCCCTAAAACAATCTTATTATCTTCCCTACAATAATTTGATTATCTTCCTTACAGCAATCTTATTATCTTCCCTACAATAATCTGATTATCTTCCCTACAACATTCTTATTATCTTAACAACAACAATCTGTTTATCTTAACAACAACAATCTTATTATCTTCCCTACAATAATGTGATTATCTTCCCTACATCACTCTTATTATAATCCCTACAACAATCTTATTATCTTCCCTACAATAATCTAGTTATCGTCCGTACAACAATCTTATTATCTTAACAACAACAAGTTTATTATCTTCCCCACGACTATCTATTTATTTTCCGCACCAATCTTATTAGTTTCCTCACAAGTACCTTATTATTTTCCGCACAATGGTATCCAGTGGGACCCAAAGACGCAGCAATAGAGAATGCAGTCAGCGACTCATAGCTTGACTGCTTGCGTCAGGGTCAGCGAACCAGAGCTGACCAAGACCCTTACTCCACCTCCACATGGTGGTCATGGAAACAGTTTCGTGGGCTGCATCAGGTGAACTGCATCTGCCGTAGATGCAGTATTTGTGCACTGATGTGAAGTATAGAGATTTTGTAGGCCTTGATTATTATATATCTGCCGTAGATGCAGTATTTGTGCACTGATGTGAAGTATAGAGATTTTGTAGGCCTTGATTATTATATATCTGCCGTAGATGCAGTATTTGTGCACTGATGTGAAGTATAGAGATTTTGTAGGCCTTGATTATTATATATCTGCCGTAGATGCAGTATTTGTGCACTGATATGAAGTATAGAGATTTTGTAGGCCTTGATTATTATATATCTGCCGTAGATGCAGTATTTGTGCACTGATGTGAAGTATAGAGATTTTGTAGGCCTTGATTATTATATATCTGCCGTAGATGCAGTATTTGTGCACTGATGTGAAGTATAGAGATTTTGTAGGCCTTGATTATTATATATCTGCCGTAGATGCAGTATTTGTGCACTGATGTGAAGTATAGAGATTTTGTAGGCCTTGATTATTATATATCTGCCGTAGATGCAGTATTTGTGCACTGATGTGAAGTATAGAGATTTTGTAGGCCTTGATTATTATATATCTGCCGTAGATGCAGTATTTGTGCACTGATGTGAAGTATAGAGATTTTGTAGGCCTTGATTATTATATATCTGCCGTAGATGCAGTATTTGTGCACTGATGTGAAGTATAGATATTTTGTAGGCCTTGATTATTATATATCTGCCGTAGATGCAGTATTTGTGCACTGATGTGAAGTATAGAGATTTTGTAGGCCTTGATTATTATATATCTGCCGTAGATGCAGTATTTGTGCACTGATGTGAAGTATAGAGATTTTGTAGGCCTTGATGATTATATAACTGCCGTAGATGCAGTATTTGTGCACTGATGTGGAGTAGAGATTTTGTAGGCCATGATTATTATATAACTGCCGTAGATGCAGTCTTTGTGCACTGATGTGGAGTAGAGATTTTGTTCACCATGATTGATTACATATAACATTTGGATTCTCCTTCACTAAAAAACCCTTTAATTACACTGACAAACAACATTTTTCTTTCTTATATAAGAATAAGTGTTCTTAGGTCAGTTTCTTGCGCTGATTTCAAATTTGAAATCCGTTTATCTCTATCACGTCGGGTTCTTAAGATATTTGTGAATAAATATATTTTTGGGAAACCGTTATTTGCTCCGTTTCATTTTTACTATATAACTTTTTAAAAATTAATAAAATGCAAAATAATTCTACTTTTTATACTACTAAAAGATGCATGACATATGTTACGTTATATTTCAAATAGTTACTGTATTTTGAAATAATTCTGAGTGAAATATGGCTTCTAGAAGTTGTAGAAATTCGGCTGATCTGTTCTGTTACGTGTGCGGATATTTTACCGATCGTGTTCACCAGAAAAACTTTACACCATTGCTAAAGAAAGCATATGAGCTTTATTTCGATTCGAAAGTTGATGATGCAAATAAATCTTGGAAGCCAAATGCAGTTTGTTCGACTTGTGCAAATACATTGGCAGGTTGGTTACGAAAATCGCCGAAGCATAAGTCGATGCCTTTTGGAGTGCCAGTAATATGGCATGAACCGACAAATCACGCTACTGATTGTTACTTCTGCTTGACAAATATCCATGGTTTCACTTTTAAAACTAGAAAGTCTGTGGTTTATCCAAATATTGAATCGGTTTCGAAACCAGTGCCTCATGATCCAATCACGTGTCCGATCCCAGTTCCACCAGAACAATATCCGTTGGACGTGAATGAACCACCAGAAAGTGATAGTTTACCTGCTTTAGAAACTAATTCTGACTCGGATTATATACCGGTGAATGATGGTGTTCACTTAATTAACCATTCAGAACTTTCAGATCTAATACGTGATCTCGCTCTCACCAAAGGACAAGCGGAATTACTCGGTTCGCGACTCAAAGAATGGAATCTTTTAGCACCCAATACTCCGATATCTAAATTTCGTCATAGACACAGAGAACTTGTTCAATACTTTGAGATGGATGATGACATTTGCTATTGCAAAGATGTAAAAGGTCTAATGGTGCACCTCGGTCATGAGCACATAGTCAACGAATGGCGACTTTTCATCGACTCTTCCAAGACTAGTCTAAAAGCCGTGTTATTGCATAATGGAAATTTATTTTCATCAATTCCAGTCGCCTACTCTGTTCATATGAAAGAAACTTATGACAATATGGCTACACTTTTGGCAAAAATAAAGTACAATGACTACCAATGGCGGATTTGTGGAGACCTAAAGGTCATTGCAATTCTCACGGGCATGCAGACTGGGTATACTAAATTTTGTTGCTTCCTATGTGAATGGGACAGCCGCAACAGACAGGAACATTATGCAAGAAAGGTGTGGCCTATCAGGGATCGTATGCAGCTCGGGCATAAAAATGTAATACACGAGCCATTAGTTAACAAAGACAGCATCATTTTACCACCGTTACATATAAAGTTGGGGCTCATGAAGAATTTCTTAAAAGCATTAAATAAAACGAGCAAAGCTTTCACTTATCTTCGAGAAAAGTTTCCGCAAATTAGCGATGCAAAGATAAAGGAAGGTATCTTTGTAGGACCTCAGATTAGGAAAGTTATTGCAGACAAACAATTCGAGAACTTGTTACATGGTAGTGAACTTCATGCATGGATGGCATTCAAATCGATCGTCGATAACTTTCTGGGAAATCACAAATCTGTCGACTATGTGCATATTGTTAAGCAGTGCATAGATGCATACAGAATTATGGGCTGTAACATGTCCCTCAAAATCCATTTGCTCGATTCGCATCTTGACTTTTTCCCTGACAACCTTGGCGAAGTCAGCGATGAACATGGAGAACGATTCCATCAAGATATCGCCGTAATGGAGTCACGTTATCAAGGACGGTGGAGTGTGACCATGCTTGCCGATTATTGTTGGATGCTTCATCGCGATGTACCACATGCCATTCACCGACGAAAGTTGACTGCAAAGAAATTCAAGCCTACATAACTGTTATACTTCTTGTACAGATGATGTTGTAATACTGTATGCGTTGTTAAAAAACTTCAATTGCGTATTTCTAGAGATCCCGACCTGATAGAGAAAAACGGTTTGCAGATTTAAAAACAGCGCATTAAAATTGACCAGAAAAACATAGAAATGTTAGAGAAAGAAAAAAAAATTTTTTTTTTGTTAGCCAGTGTTATCAGTGGTGGCCAAACCAACGGGTCGTAACACCCACATTACATTCGCGTAACAATAGGGTAAATTAGGTCAGATTCTGGACCAGTCATTACAAGTGGGAACACTGAACTGTGTTATGTTTGGCTCTGTGTGGGCGTGGCTTAATTCAAGTGTACACAGGTATCAGCTGACTGCGCATATCCATCCTCATATCTTGGCGTGTTGTAGCAACTAAACTGACTTTATCAGTTGGTTTCCATATCAAACAGCTGTTATCTGATAGCGACATTGATGCCATAATTGTTACAGTGCTTGTTCCAGTCTTTCCATATGCAGATTCAACTATAGGTGCAGTATTTTGGAGAGTTCGTCTGCACGTATACCTCAAGTGATTGCGGGGTTGCTGTGATCGGTTCCTGTCGTCTGATGCATTGTTGAGGACATACTGTACAGTGGCAGGGATTTGAAGACAAGAGTGCCTAGTCCTTGTACCTTTTCTGCAGTGGAGTGTTTTAACGTCAGAACTTTGTGATATCCAGTGTGTTGGCGGAAGGGTCAGGATTACCTTCAGTTAAGTGCTTTTGTTGTGTGTAAATGTTGCCACTTCTGTCCATGTCAACAAGCCTCAATCTGCACTATCCTATTCTATTGATAACTATTGTTGTTGTTGTCGATAATTATATCGATTAATTATAGAATGTGATGATGTACAGGGATTGATGATACAATATTTGAGATCTAAACTTGATTTGTTATAATGAAAGTTTAATTAAGACATATATGGTTGACTAAGTAAACAAGTCACAATGGATTCTGATACAGATCCGGAGGATATGAGACCTGTATTAGAGTATCTGTTTCAGGAAGGAACAGATTATCAGGGATTAAAAGGCCCAGAGCTTGAGTCACATGTTATGGACAAGTTTTTGGTCTCTGCATCGAGATCTCTAAGAGAGTTTGCTAATGAGAGATTTCAGTCAATTCCTCATGTGAGTATGGCTGAGGATCTGGCAAGGTTATTGGTTTTGGACCTTCGTCTGTTCTTGGACAATTATATTAGTATAAAACGTGATAACATATTGAAGAGTATACGTACGTTATTGCTCGACGGCATCCATAGTGACCAGAAAGAAGAGTTAAGGGATGAGAAGCAAATAGGAGACATAAAACAGAGTACACAGGAGCTAAGGGAAAGTTGCTTAAAAAGTACTACTGAAGTGAATAAGCTGCAGGAAAAAGTGACTAAACTTACAGGTGATTTATGTAAATCTAATTCTGAGCTTGCTTGTGTTCGAGCAAAATTAGACTCGGCATTGTGCAAAATTAAAGAGATGGAAGCTCAGATTGGGGAAAAAAAATGGCGAAATTAGAAATCTGACTCAAAAAGTTCAAGAGAAGACGGAGATTTGTGGTTGCCAAATTGAAGAAAAGGATACCATATCCCTAGAGAAGGTTGATAGGCTTACGAATAGTCATGATATTGAGATTGAGAGGATTGATAAAGAGAGAGTGAAAGAATTAATGGTGGAGAAAGACAAATTGATTAAGATTGAAAATTTGCTAGCAGAGGAAAGCTGCAAGGTCTTAAAAGCGGAGAGTTTAAACAAGAAATTAAGTGAACAGATTGCACTTAAGGACTTTGAGATTGTAGAAGCAAGAAGAAGAATAAATGGTCTGCTTGACGTAGTCTTGAATAGCAATATGTGGTCTTCCGTCAGTGTTGACGATGATAGACAGAAAGTTTCTTATCATCAGAACACTAAAGCAAAAAGCCAGCCTTATACACTTTTTGCGGATTCTACGGTCAAGAATAGTGGACATAGATCTTTCCGTGGGAGATATAACTTCTCACGCAATACAGATGATTCCAATGATAATGATTGCTGGCGGCAGAATAACAAAGGAAAATCTACAGTAATATCCAGTCCTGTAGATAAGGAAAGAAACAGTGCTAAATCTCAAGTCAGTGTGTTAAAAACCAACAGCGTATTTATTGACAGATCTGATAAATTGGTTACAAGTAACAAACATACTACTGCTTGTTCCATGAAGGAAACAAATGTTGTGAAAAAAAATAAAGAGATTGTCAAACCTTCTAGTCATACCCAGTCAAGGCAGTGTGACTCATTTTTTAAACACATTGCCACAAGCAAAGAAAAAAATAATTTTGATAGGAGACATAACCCTAAGGTTATAAAGTACCAAGGGAGTTCATCCTACGGTAACGTTTCTTCTCCCAAAAAACAAGAAAAAATGTGACAGATCTCAACATTGTGATTCTAAAAGTTTAGAAAACTATAGCTGAAGTAATTATATGAAAGTTCATCAGTCTAGTAATAATTTTTCTGCTAAAAAGTCAGTTCTATCTGATGGACATTGTTATCTGGGAAGAAGTATTAAGAATAACTATTGTAACTGGGATTTAAATCAGTACAACGGTGTTAATAGAGCAAATAACAATGCTCTCAAAAGAAATTATACAGATCGCAACCAGGTTAGCTGTGCTCCACATAAGAGCAAGATTATTATTAATCAGAGTAATAGGAACGGTAATAGGTTCTTAAATGCTTTTGCTTGTCATGCTGATAGGTTTGAGAGATCATCTCGGTCTTGTGAAGGTAGTAAATTTTTTTCAGCCTACCGCACTGACAACTGTGAATTATAGGTCAGG
Source organism: Oreohelix idahoensis (assembly GCA_024509875.1). Taxonomy (NCBI): domain Eukaryota; kingdom Metazoa; phylum Mollusca; class Gastropoda; order Stylommatophora; family Oreohelicidae; genus Oreohelix; species Oreohelix idahoensis. Next base: position 43,935 of record JAMPIV010010886.1, read on the forward strand.
TTGTCCCTGGGACGTCTATGTTGTCTGCTATGTGACGAGAGTTGTTGACATCGCAGGAGGGCCACAACCTTACACCACGGAGTTCGGGTAATTGTGTAGTGAACTTTTCCGTGTTTCCTCATAATCTTACCATGGATTAAAATAGATATTTTCATTTGTATTGTCTCACAGCGAGCGACTTTGCGAGGGGAATCACCATTCTAATTTTACATTACCTGGGAGAGATGTAGATCACTGTGTACCATTTATCCATTCAAGCGAGCCTAGACAGTACGTTAACCCACCGTGTCATGATGTCACCTTGCGTGTTGATGAGATGTTCGCAAGACCTCGAAGGAATTTTTTTTTAAAGGTCCTGTTTATTTTTTGTTCTGTTTACAAACACTGAATGTTATTGTATTCTTTAGTATAGAACTTTATATGTTGTTAATGAAATATTATGTAATCTTTGTAACATTTGATTGCCATAATTATTTGTTGGTTGTTACTTATATGACTGTATTTTAATTATGCATTAAATAATTTCTATGCACAAACTTATTTACTGAGACAATGTAATAGTCATTTTCATAGATAGTCCTGAGTGTTTATTCACTACTTAAAATTTTGTTTTGTTTTTTCATCATGGATTTGATACATGTTTAATTAACATATTTATATACAGATTATTTGAATTAATTGTTTAGTGAAAGGTAATTTTAAACATAACTTGTATGTATTATTAATGATTTTTCGTTGAAGTTAAGGACGTATTCTGAAACTTGGTTTCCATTTTTTCTCAATTATGACATTTGATAATTTAAACGATTCGATTTTTTTGTCAGCTAGAATTAACTTAAATTTCCTATTAAATTAAGTGGGTAGAATTAACAGCGACGGCTGATACTCTTGTTCATTTAAAGAATTTAAATATCTGATTATAATACATAGTTAAGATAAATAATATTACACTTATATATATTTATAACTTCGTTTGTAGTTAACATTTTATTACCTAATGTGACGTTTCTTTGATGTATTTTTTTTTTTAAAAATAAGAGAAAAAAAAACTTACACGTTTTGATGTATGTCTATTTAAAGATAAGATTATTTTTATGTTACTCAGCTAATTTAATTGTTAGTCGTTAATTATAGCTACATATTACTTAGAAATAAAAATACTATTTTTATTTAACCTAAAGAGAAGAAACATTTTTTGTATTGTAAATTTTTGGAAAATGTGTTTTGAACATTGTGATATTTATTTTTTTTCTGCGCCAGCGCTAGATTGTATGTTAAGGTTACTATTATGTAGTGACATTAATTCTTTGAAAATGTTGTGATGTTCGGATGTATTTTTTGGTATTTAGCGCTTGACTATGCGTCAATGCGAAACTTGTGTTAGCGTTAATATTTTTGTTTGGATGATATTTGATGTAATTTATTTTTAGTTGTGTATAAGTTTATAATTTAGTTAAATTACTTATTATGCTGTGCTTGTCATAAGCTTTCTTTTTTGTGTTAGTATATAAATATACTTTAGCATTTTTGTATTTTACAATACGTTGTTATATTTGGATTTTTATTGTTAGGTGTTGTTACCAACTTTCTTTACATTTGCATCTTTACTGTCATCTCTCTTTGTTGACTATTCGTCATTTCTTTACATCTTTTCTGTTGTCTTTTCAGTATTGTCTGATATTTTGTTTATGCTTCCGTGTTTCATCTTTGATGTCATTCATACTTCTAGTATACTTTTTTCGTGTTACGCTATTTATACTTTCATTCTTTATAGTGTTAAGTTAATTATATGACTTTAGATAATGTAATTGGTTCTTATAGTTCTATTTGTTTTACATGTATGGAATTGTTGTCTTCATTGTCATCTTATGATTCTATTTGATTCTTACCATATTCCCATTTCATATTTTGTCTTTTCTCGTATGATAATTTTTTTTCTGTTTAGTTTGTACTATGTATACTTAATTTGGGTTTTGTATTAGATTAATTTTTATTTTGGTATGCTTGAATGATTATGTTGGATGATTTAGTCGTTATCTTACATTTATTGATGATATTTTTGTAGATGTGCTATGTTCTCTTGTCATAGGTATATTTTTGTAGGTAATTGATAGAACTTCATTAATTTTTTAAAAAATTTTTGGGAATTAATTTAAGAGGTATCTGATATAACTTCATTGACCGTTAAATTTTTGGGAGTTAATTTTCAACAAAAAAAAAAAATGATATAATCATTTTTTTTCCCTCATTTTTTTTCCCTGGGAGTGTGGCAAACTGATAAGTGCAGATGTGATGAAAGGGAAATGATCTTGGGAAATACGTGTTGAGTAGAGTTAATTTTGGGTTAGAGTACTTGCTTACAGATTGGTATGGATTTGTTTAAAGATATCTCCTCTTAGTTTCGTGGAAGACAGTATGTCAGATAGCAGGTGAACTCTGGTCATAATGTACTGTTTCTGAACTGTTTTTGAGTGATGTGTGAATAGCTCTCGCGGCTAGTGTCCGCAGGGATTTTTGAGAGCAGTGTTAAGAGAACAGTAGATTCTCGTGACTGTGTGAACGGGGTGTGTTCCCGTGGGTTCAGTCTATGCAGGGTTTTTGACTGAGGTGGTCAGCCCTAAGGTGGTTTTTGGATAATGTATGCCTGCGCAGGGCTATAGAGATTTTGTAGGCCTTGATTATTATATATCTGCCGTAGATGCAGTATTTGTGCACTGATGTGAAGTATAGAGATTTTGTAGGCCTTGATTATTATATATCTGCCGTAGATGCAGTATTTGTGCACTGATGTGAAGTATAGAGATTTGGTAGGCCTTGATTATTATATATCTGCCGTAGATGCAGTATTTGTGCACTGATGTGAAGTATAGAGATTTTGTAGGCCTTGATTATTATATATCTGCCGTAGATGCAGTATTTGTGCACTGATGTGAAGTATAGAGATTTTGTAGGCCTTGATTATTATATATCTGCCGTAGATGCAGTATTTGTGCACTGATGTGAAGTATAGAGATTTTGTAGGCCTTGATTATTATATATCTGCCGTAGATGCAGTATTTGTGCACTGATGTGAAGTATAGAGATTTTGTAGGCCTTGATTATTATATATCTGCCGTAGATGCAGTATTTGTGCACTGATGTGAAGTATAGAGATTTTGTAGGCCTTGATTATTATATATCTGCCGTAGATGCAGTATTTGTGCACTGATGTGAAGTATAGAGATTTTGTAGGCCTTGATTATTATATATCTGCCGTAGATGCAGTATTTGTGCACTGATGTGAAGTATAGAGATTTTGTAGGCCTTGATTATTATATATCTGCCGTAGATGCAGTATTTGTGCACTGATGTGAAGTATAGAGATTTTGTAGGCCTTGATTATTATATATCTGCTGTAGATGCAGTATTTGTGCACTGATGTGAAGTATAGAGATTTTGTAGGCCTTGATGATTATATAACTGCCGTAGATGCAGTATTTGTGCACTGATGTGGAGTAGAGATTTTGTAGGCCATGATTATTATATAACTGCCGTAGATGCAGTCTTTGTGCACTGATGTGGAGTAGAGATTTTGTAGGCCATGATTATTATATAACTGCCGTAGATGCAGTCTTTGTGCACTGATGTGGAGTAGAGATTTTGTTCACCATGATTGATTACATATAACATTTGGATTCTCCTTCACTAAAAAACCCTTTAATTATCACCGGTCCCAAAAAATGCCGTGCTGAAGTCGGATGTGCCGGCCGAAAGGCGCAGATATCGAAGCTCCGCTGTAAACAGACACAACGCAACCAACGTCCTTTTCAGGACGAACGAGGAAGAAGAAGAAGTATCCAGTTAAAACCATCATCAATTTCATTTTCGTTCCCTACGAAGCATTGAACCACAACTGCAGTTAGTCACTGTTGTATGAAGCCGGTTCCACAACACGTGCTCTTGTAGTGGTCGGTGCATAGGAAATAGTTTTATATACTGAAGCACACAGACTACATGAAAACAATGAAAGTTACACGTGCAACACGATTCCCAACAGCTATGACCCTGAAAATGTGTATGCGTTGTGGCAGTATACTCGGTATAAAAAGGCCGTTGAGACAAAACCCAGTACATGTGCTTGAAATGCCACGACTATCTGAAAACGACCGCCAACGAGCCATTGGTATGTTGCAGACCGGAATGAGCTCGCGGGCCATTGCCAGAAGGATGAATTGCCCCCACTGCACTATTGTACGTCTCAATGAACGTTACGGAACCACTGGCAGTGCCCGGGATAGACTTCGGAGTGGCCAACCACGAGTTACTACCCCTGCGCAAGATCGTCATATTGTGCTGAGTCACCTAAGGAATCGTTCTCTCCCGGCAAGTCAAACAGCAAGAGCAATAGTGGGTAGACGTGGGCAAGTCTCTCGAATGACAGTCATACGACGACTCAGAGATACAGGCCTTACTGCAAGACGACCTTATGTTGGGCCAAATTTGACTCACAGACATCGTCAGCAGCGCCTGCAATGGGCAGAGCAACTTGTCAGATGGATTAGGCTGCAGTGGAATGCTGTCCTATTCACAGACGAGAGCATATTCAACATATCCTTTGCTGATGGACGTATGCGGATTTGGCGACGGTGTGGATAGCGCTTTGCAGATTGCTGTGTTCATCAGCACAACCGATTTGGAGGTGGCAGTATTCACATTTGGGGAGGATTCAGTTTTCACCATCGCTTGCCTGTTCCCGTCTTCCGTGGAAATGTTAATGCTGTGACATATCGAGATGAGGTTCTGGATGCATTGGTTGCTCCTGCGTTCACAAATTATCCAGACTTGCAGCTTCTCCAGCAGGATAACGCACGTGCGTACACAGCATGCATTACGCAGCAATATCTACAGCAGCAGAACAGTGTGACGATTGATTGGCCTGCCCTATCACAGACATGTCCGCTATAGAACGTCTGTGGGACGAGCTTGGACGCAGAGTCTACAGGCAAGGTTCTCCAGCTAATCTGCAACAGCTCGAAGCTGCTCTTACACGTGAATGGGACTTGATTCCCCGGAATTTCTTTCAGAGACTTGTGCGTTCCATGTGGAGCCGCTGCCAAGCTTGTTTGCAAGCACACGGTGGACATACCAGATACTGAGGATAGTGTGAATGAATTTTTTTATTGGTTGCATTTTTGGTTTTCTCCCTTGCCTGCACAGAATGCAATGAATTTCATAACAATCAAATGTACAAATTAATGACCAGCATGGATTCATAGGAAAATGAATAAAGATTCCAAATATGTAAACTCGTAAACACTTATATTTACATTTCACACTCTGTTCCTGGATTATACAGGTGGTGCTTTTTTAATGTGCTTCAGTATATAATGAGACTGCCAGCCCCATGCACTTTCATATAGACTTTACTATCTACTAATGCTATCAACAGGTATTCTTAATGTGTGTCCCATCCATCTCCAGCGTCTTCTTTTCATGTTTTGTTCCACTGGCACTTGTCTGGTTCTTGTCATCTGTTTCACATTGGTGACCTTGTCATGCCATTTCAATCATCTATTCTAGACAAGTATCAATTTATGATAGGCTGTAGCTTTTTTATTGTTTTTTTTATTTATTTATTTATTTTTTGTTCTCCTTGTTTCTGAGCCATACAATAAGACAGACTTGATACTGGAATTGAAATTCTTGCTTGTGTGTTGGTCCTGATTTCTTTTTATCTCCATATATTTCTAAATGCAACGAAAGCTCCTCGAGCCTTTTATATTCTTATTTTGATGCCTTTGTCTGTCCCTCGAACTGCGTTGGTTCGTTGACTAATTTGGGCAATAAACGGTTTAAAATCTCTGGGTTATACAAATTAGTTAACAATTGTCTAATTGTTTTTCTTTCCCTATTCAGATTATGTGCAAGATGTCTGTACCTGACGAGACCAACTATACAAGTTTTACACAAAGCGGAAGCTACATTCCCGTGGATTATGTGTCCATCCAAAGAGATTTCCATATATGGCAGCGTGCGAGAATCCTTGACCTTTCCCCAGTTATCGTGTTAGACGTTCTATACATGTTATTTGGCGTCGTTGGAAATTCTATAGTTTGTTACATTTGTATGTTTCGTATGCAGCGGACCGTCATTAATAGCTTTGTCTTATCATTAGCCATATTGGAACTCTTGGGATGCATTTTTATCATTCCAGTCGACATTACAGAACTTTTGAACGCCCACAAGTTTGATTTCCCAGTCTTTTGCAAGGCGGAGAAATACTTCAGAAAAGTTATAATATTCTCCACTGGGTGCATTCTCGTAGCCATAGCCACAGAACGGTACCAACGAATTGTAAAACCTCATAGTCGTCACATGACAATGTGTGAGTTTCAGTTCGCCTTAACTGGAGCTATTGTCTTTTCAGCAATAATGGCCATACCAGAAGCCGTCTTGGCCGGAAGTGAAACAGTTGAAACATCTTTTGGAGTAGGAGTCGTCTGCTCTGTTTATCATTCAGACAAGTATCAAAATTCAGTTTTTCCTAAACTCTGGGGACTAGTAGTAGTTGTCATTTACGTTATTTCTATTTCATCAATTACTGCAATCTATTTTATGATAGTCTCCACAATTTGGAAGCGGGGGAAAGTTCACACTGATAGGATGTCAATGTCAAATACTCCCGACTCGACTCTACAGCGACGAGTGAGATGCCATTCCTATCACCACCGAAAATCAGAAGAGCCTGACTCAGACAAAAAAGCACGAGCTTCGCTTAATTTGCAGCAAAATCTTCAACAGCGCTGTCAATGGACATTACATATTAAAGACAGACACAGCAGTACTTTATACCCATCGTATGATATTCCAGGAATCAAAGACCTGAAAGCCCCAAAGAGATCTGGGCGTGAGCAATGTATCAGTAAGCACCAAGAGCACAACGAAGCCGAAAGCGATAACAGCTTAAATATTAACAATAATAACCAAGGTCATCGTCTTGGTAATGATGCCACGAATAATAAAATTTTCAACGATCCTGACATCGATCAACACATACACATCGATAATGACGTTGTACAGTCTCAAATCCACAATGATAAATGTCGCAGTAACAACAACATCGATGCGCAGAGTCACCACTTTAATAACAACAGCAACAATCACTGTTGTCAACTGAATTACCAGGATCATCATCACAAAAACAACAGGGAAGACGATCAAATGAATCAACAGGAGGTCTTCTTCAACGCCTTCATTAAAAAATTAGATGAAAGAAGGCTCGACGACGAAAGTATACAACGCCGACATCATCACCTTCACAGAAATCAGCAAACACTTCTTCGGCCGTTGACACCCACAGGAAGTTTTCGTCGCAGATGTGGATATTCGAGAAAGCGAACCACGTTCATAATGTTTGTCATGACGCTCACAACAGCCCTGAGCCATCTGCCACACATTATTGTCATGTTATACTCTTTGATCCACCCTGAGCTGACAGCACATCTGATTGCTGATGAGTGTGTCATTTTTAAGGTCGCATGGAACTCCTTTTTCATCAGTCTTGCAACTCATCCATTCATGTACGGATTCTGGAATGGACGCTTTAAAAGTGCTTTGTATGTATTGCTTACAGGCTTCAAGGGAGTGAAGCACAGAGCAGAAAGAGAAAGCTCCAGCTCAGTGAAATAAAATTAATCGTAGAAATAAATTTCCGTTGTAGCCTTTGTTTCTGTGCCAGTAAAGTGAAAATCAGAGGAAAGAAAGTAAGGTATCCATCCTACTTTCTGTTGAAGTTAGGTATAAAAGTATAATGATTGGAAGAAAAGAAATATGGTGCTGACTAAAGAGACAAGTATACAGAAGGGAGGGGAACAGAAAAACATTATTTCAGTGCCTGTGAGCTTTCATATAGTTGGCTAAGACAAATCTCAGTGACAGATAACAAACTTTCCATTTTATAAAAGCTAAAGGTAGTCCCATATCCATTACTGCCATAGAGGAGTGAAGTGTTAGAGACTTCACTACACTATCCCCAGCTTTATAAGGTTTAGTCACCAGTTCCTTTCCTATCTACCTTTGCCTAACAAAAACAAAGTCAGGTACACATTTACAGCTGGGTACACTGGAGCGTGTGAGGCTACCTGGTTTCAAACCCAGAACCCGTTAACTTTGTCCCGATAAGCAAGTGCTCTACACACGCCAATCTGGGGCTATAAGTTTTAGTGAAAATTAAATTTCTAACCGTTTTCAGTCCTCTGTAAACTCAATTCTCGCTATCTGTTAGAATGAATTACAGTACAGAGTTGCAGTAAAATTTTACAGCGGAGAAATACCACGGATAAAATGAAAAAAGCTTTACATACTCACAAAAAGAGTCAACACACCAGCCCATAGACATTCATCGGGGGAAAAAGAAATACCACAGAAGTTTTACAACATAAATGGGCAATAAATAAATAAACTTTGTGGCAAAAGTGCATATACATGACGATGGTAACTGCATTAACACTGTACAACGGGAAAATTTCAGACAAAATTATAAGGAACCAGGGGCGAACTGACAGTGAACGGGGCCCCATGACAAAAATGGTCATTGACCATGATTATCGATTCCATACAGAGAGGTAAGGGGAGCGTGCACTTTTTTACTGCTGTGAGACCAGGGGCAACTCTCGAGATGTCCAACACTCACTCTGGCAATGTAAGAAACTTTTACAAAATCTCAATAATAATATCGTTGATGTTACACACATGACCTTCTTAGAGTAAAATACTTTTTTTTTTTAAACTGCACATGTTGAATAAAAAACAAACAAACACACTCACAGATGTGTTTGCACTTCTTTGATTAATTTTAATGCTGTATAATTCATTTATTTCAGATTTGATTTATTTGAATATTCAAGAAGATGTCTGAGAGTGTACGAAGAAGAAGCAGAAGACGAAGAAGTAGAAGACGAAGAAGAAGAAGAAGACAAAGAAAAAGATACGATTTTGTTGTGTAGTTTTTTTTTTTTTTTTTTTTATCTTCTGAAAGACAGACTCACCGAAACGATGCTTTTTCTGTTCTAGTGGTACCTCAGGACTTAGTTTATTTAAGCTCACTATTTATACGTCAATTTCTATCTTTTTTTTTTTTATTAGATGAAATGTAGCTGTTAAAATTGTTTTGCTTTGTACAGTACAGTATTTCTCAAATTGTGTTGAAATCCGTTCACATAGACACCACGATATATAACCCGTAACCATTTACCCATGTTATTACCTGTGCCAGTTCACGGAAAAAAAAGTGTGGCGGACTGAGACTTTATGATATATGACTACGAAATTATTTGCATGTTGGTTGAATCCAGAAGAAAAGGCAACCGCAAAATGGGAATGCTTAAAAACAAGCATACAATCAGCAAATGCAAATTTACCTAAAAAGGAGTCTAAGAAAAATCAAATTTGGATGACAGATGATATCTTGAATAAAATGACCGAAAGAAAGAAAGCAAAAAACACTCCAGAATATAAAACAATAGACAATGACATACGTACTATGTGTAGAGAAGCAAAAGAACGGTGGATAGAAACAAAATGCAAGGAAATAGAAGACTTGGAAGCAAAGCACAGGACAAGAGATATGCATGAAGAAATAAAGAAATTATCAAATCGGTCACGGTTTGCACAAGGAGGAAGCTGTATCAAGAACAAAAATGGTGTAATATTACTTGATGAGAAAGACATATCAAACAGATGGGCAGAATACGTAAAAGAATTATTCGAGGACAACAGAGGTAAAAAACCATCACCAGATTCTAATGAAGGCCCAAACATTCTCAGATCAGAAGTAGAGAATGCTATTCATATGATACAAAAAGGAAAATCAGCAGGCATGGATAACATAAAAATTGAAATGATAGAAGCTCTGGAGAGCTTTGGTATAGATACAATCACAGAAATATGCAACGATATATACAATACAGGATATATACCACTGTGACGAAAGTACTGAGATTCTGTCTTTCAAATGGCCCATGTCTTTTTCTCCTTGCATTTAGTTCACTATTTTTAGGAGGGATTACAGGAAATCCTTCTCCATGTTTCTTCTCCTTCTATTATTTACGTTTTTTCAAGATGAGATCACGAGGGAGTTTGATCTCATCTGCTTTATGGTTCTTCTTTATGTGTTTAGAATGGGGGTGTAGGGAATTAGAAAGTATTATTCTAGATTAAGATTATAGAGGCTAGATCAGGATTTGCACCAGTGTCCTTTTTTTAAAGATATTGCGTGGCCATATACGCATTTTTCGGGAGTTAAATTATTTGCGGCCATTTTTGCTTCATTTCCGCAGTATAGGGCTAGGACCAATTCCCGGTTCTTTGTCTAGCAGAAACTGGTTGCATCAGAAAGATCTAAGGTTCTGATTGGCTGAGAGCTAACTGCAGTTGAAATGCCGAGCTCCGATTGGCTTTAGAACCACGCCGCGCATATGACGTCATGAAGTCGGCGCGTGGGGGGTCTTGATTATAAAAAGGCCTATATTTCATAGCTTCTTTCTCTTTTAATGAAAAAAATTGCCAAAGCCGGGTTGCCAGAGTCAAGTCGATTGCCCTTCAGTTGGACATTCGAGATTTGGTAAGCATGAATTTTTGCGTGAGGACTTTATTTAATTTTTCTAGTCCTAGCCGATCATTTAAGTTTCTTGGGAAGTTTTAGTTTAATTTAATTCTTAACTCCAGAGCCATCAAATACGATTTTAGTGATAGACTTGAGAAACTTTATAGGTCCATTTAATTCCTTGTTGAAGGAATAGCGGCATGGTTTAAAAGTTGAGATATCACCGCTTTGTATTATTGCAAAGTCGGTCGGGAGAGAAACTCGCATCTGCGAATCATATGTATTTACAGAATAGTCGGGAGCGTGTGTAATGTGTATTTTCATTTGTGATTTTATGGAGAGTCTTGATGCTCGCTATTTATATAGTTACGCATATATCTGTGGACGGAAGTGATAGAGGTATTAATTGAAGCACGTGAGCGCGTGGTTACGGTATCTTTATTGATACGATGTTCAGAGGGACGAGGGGGAGAGAAGCACGTGGTCATAAAATTGTAACCACGTGTTGTAACTACTGAGATTTAATTGATAACCATTATATATAACTTTTGACGGCATGTAGATGCTAGCGTAAACAGGGTTATAGGTTATTGATTGTGCATTATTGTTCTGTGAATTCAGCAGATGGGAGAAGTAAATTTTAAGAGAATTATTTTGTATTACATTTTGAGGTGATTAATCATACTGACGGGAATTTTAGGAATTCCTAGAGAGGGCTAGTTTTATTTTGTATTAATCATTACGGCATTAGTGTCAGCGTAAGAAGTAGGCCACAGTACGTCTGCCCAGACGGGCCAGTGAAAATATTGTTGTTGCTCGGAGTTAGTCAGGCAGAACAAGCGATCTGGGTTAGCCAATGTTTACTTTGTAGGCTCAGGTAGAGAAGAGAGGGGAGTTATGTGTTGAAGAGTAAGGAAGTTAATTGTTATTTGTACTAGAGTATTAACGTTTTGTTTAGCTGTTGTTTTTGCTTTTGTCTGAACAGCAGGTACCGGCTTTTTGTGGGGAAGAGCAGAATTTTTGATACCTCAAAATTTCTCCCACGGCACAGTGGTGGCGTTCGCAGACACCCAAAGTCTCGCATGAATTGCCAGTGGTGGAAGGAGAGGAAGAAAATACGTTTTCCCAGCCAGGGGAAGATATTTTCCAGCGAATAGGATTTTTTGTGGATAAATCCTGAGCTCTGACGCTCATTCGGTTACACACGCAGATTTGGCATGCTGCCCGCGTTGTGGTAATTTTATGTTCGCTTCTTCACGGCCATAATAAAGCCGACGGCCCAGTTATAGGTACTCGGGCAGGTAATTTCAGAGTGGTAGAGGTCCGCTACAGTTCCAGTCCAGAATCCAGTGGGGTTCTGTTAAACCTCAGTCATCAATTCCAGAGTTAGTGGAGAGAGAGAGGGTAAACATTCTCTCTACTGAAGTCAGCACAGATAGGCAGAACTGTTAGTTTTGGTGAATCATAGCAGAGGACAGCTGCTGAAGTTTAGAGGTGCAGTTAGTTGTGTTCAGGAGATTCCAGGATAGGCTGTGTAGAACCGAAGTCTGTGCAGAGATTGTGTAGTCACTTCGCCGTCGTTCCAGCTATCAGTGGACTTAGAGTTAGAGTTAGAATTTAGAACAGCTAGTTTGGAGTGTAGGCGACATCAAGTGCAGTGTAGTTCATTTCAGTTAACCTTACCTTCTTTCTCCATACAGGTTGCAATTGTGGGAGAAGGGTTGGGGTTGATGCATTTTTAACTGTGCTTGATTTTGTTTTCAGGTGTGCATCCTCGCACTTTATGTATATGAGTTGTTTATAGGTGTATAATAAACTTGTATAAATTGTAGCTGGCATCAGTCATTTCCTTTAGTACAGTAGCTATATGTTGTCTGTACCTTGGTGTTTGTGAATCTTAATTGAACCTTATCCCCATAGGGTAGTTAGAGGTGGTTCGAGGCCATAGCAATTTAAACGTCCGAAGTGGCGAGGAAAGAATCAACCTCGGTTCTCAACCTCGGAGCCAATGGTCTCAACTTTCACATTTTGCACTATATTTCTATCTGAATCTATCATTTCAGTCTTTCTTCTTACTATTGTCTTGTCACTATATGTAGACAGTCTCTAGTCCTAAATCCATTTCGTGACAACCACACGACATGAAGACATCAGTTTTTATAACATTGCCCAAAAAACCAAATGCAACAGAATGTTCAGACTTCAGAACAATCAGCCTGATGAGTCATGCAATTAAGATACTGCTCAAAATCATACAGGAAAGAATAAAAAGTAAAGTAGACAGCGAAATCCAGGAAGAACAGTTTGGTTTTAGACGGAACAGTGGAACAAGAGAGGCAATATTTTGCCTAAGAATATTAGCAGAAAAATATACAGAGGTCCAAAAAAGTATGTATATGTGCTTCATTGACTATAAGAAGGCTTTTGACAGAGTCCATCATGAGAAAATAATTGAATGCCTCGAAGACATAGGTATTGATGGAAAAGATATAATAATACTCAGTAACCTTTATTGGGAGCAAACTGCCACAGTAAGATCGGGAAGGAATTATTCACCATACATAGACATAAAAAGAGGTGTCAGACAAGGTTGTGTGCTGTCCCCCTGCCTATTTAATTTATACACCGAAAAAATTTTCAAACAGATACAGGAAATACCAGGACTGAACATCAGTGGAAGGTCAATAAACAACCTTAGATATGCAGATGATACCGTGTTGTTAGCTGAAAGCGAACAGGAGTTACAAGAACTAGTGAAGCAAGTGAACAGTATAAGTCATGAATATGGACTCGACATTAATATTGAGAAAACAAAAACTATGATAATTAGCAAAACAGACGATAAACCCACATTAAAGATAAGCGTAAATGGGGAAATCCTGGAACAAGTCAAGAGCTACGTATATCTCGGTCATATAATAACAGAAGATGGCAGATGTGAAACAGAAATCAAGAAGAGAATAGGAATGGCCAAAGCTACATTCAACAACATGAAATATATACTGACATCCAAACAGTTATCTCACAAATTAAAACTGAGAATCATAAAGTGTTATATATATTCTGCATTTCTGTATGGCGCAGAAACATGGACGATGAATAAGCAGTTGGAAGAAAGAATTGAGGCTCTTGAAATGTGGATATATAGAAGAATGGGGCGTATCTCATGGAAAGAGATGAAAACAAATAAGGAGGTCCTAGAAAATCTAGGTATGAAAAGAGAACTAATGAGGGAGGTCAAAGTTCGACAGCTAAAATACTTTGGCCACATAAAAAGGCATAACACCTTGCAGAAGACCATAACAGAAGGGAGAGTTGAAGGCAAACGTGCAAGGGGAAGACAGCGCTATAAGTGGGAAGACAACATCAAGAGATGGACAGAAAAGAGTCTATCAGAGTGCACCATCAAGACAAGAGACAGAAGACGTTGGAGATCCATTACAGCCAACCTTCGTTGTGGAGATGGCAACTGATGATGATGATGATGAATCTGCTCGGGGTCTACTTGAATCAATCATTCAATCAGTTGATCGATCAATCAATTCATTTTAGCACCCCAAACACCGAAGGCCTTCAACAAACAACACATGACAAGTCTTTCTGTCATGTGTCATCAGTTCGATGTTTTCCATGTTATCTTAACCCCCTTCATGTCTGTGTCTAATTCTCTTCTCCTTGTGTTTTTTTTTGTCTATCTCTGCCTCTCTTTTCCTGAGGATTCCAGAACAATGACTGCCTTGTAATGCTATCAACAGGTTTCCTCAATGTGTGTCCTATCCATCGCCAGCGTCTTCTTATGATTTCTTGTTCCACTGGCACGTGTCTGGATCATGTCATTTGACTTAAGACTGGTAATTGTTCACGGAACACACTTAGAAAACCACTTGATTAATACAAGCGCTCAACTGTTTGAAAAGCTATGCTCCACTTGGAACTGAAGGATAAAGATTTGACGATAAAAATTGTATAGACAGAGATAGAAAACAGTACAAATATTTGATAATATTCATGAATTGTTCATCTCCATTTTAGATACACGTGCAAGCGAGACATGAAGAAGGCAGAAATATTTACCAGTAACAAGGAAAAATCCAAGTTGTTGTTGTTGTTTAACTAGGACTGCTGAGCTTCTCCCTCTTTAGCAGCCAATACCAAGTTGAAGACTCCCTGGTATTATCTACACTGTAGATCTAGGCTTTTCCTGTGGCTTTTCTGCCATTCCGAAACATGTTAAGTTGAAGTCTGAGCTCCAGTTTCTCCAACTTGGCTAGTATTTAAAGAATCATCACATCTGGCCCCAAGCTAGGAGTAAAGAAGAGCGTGGTATACTGTGCATTTCCTGCCATCCAAGGGGGCTCTCAACTATGCACAGCTAAAATACTTTGCTCTGGTTCTGGGCTCTCCCAAGGAATTGTCACATCCTACATAGAGCCACCTCAGCTTCCCCTGCCTATCACTACTGAGTCCATAGTGAGATCCTCCTTTCTGGGGGTCACGGGCGAGACTAAGAGAGGATATGGCTTCTGCTTCATCAGACATGTCGTAAGTAGCGACTAATAATACTAGATTGTGCTTGGGGTTGGTAACATCAAAATGTAAAACTGTTTCCGTATTTCCATACTACTGTGACCGGGTTTTTCACAAAGGGGCTTAAAAAATTGGAAGGAGTGTAGTAAAGGGGAATAATCAGTGTTATAGTAGGAAAAAAAGTGGTTCCTCTTCTTGTGTTTTGGGCAGTGCAATAGATGAGACTAGGTGAGGTCTGTTCTAGAAGAATTAAACACGAGCTTCACGTTTTCACGCGAGAGATAGGAAGATAGGTGTGGGAACAGAAAATCGAAGCAAACACGAAATAACAAAACTTAAGAGATGATTGTGTTAACCAGAGTTCTTCAATGAGAATTATAGTATGTGTATTTCAGTGGATGGAGAGATCCACTAATTTTCAGTAAGTGAGTAGTCTATGATTGGTGTTTTTAGTTCCCATGGTGGTATTTTGCTTCTGTATTTATTACCATTTTCAATTGTGTTTGATAGTTCTTTGAAATGTATTAGGTCTTCTATAGTTCTCCACCCTGTTGGATATCTATCTTTATTTAAGGGGACGTCCCATACACTTGGTTGGTTTTTGACAAATGCTTTATGTGCTGGGTGGGTCACTTCTTGTGCTACTTTACTCCAATAATTTAATCTCAGTTCTTTCCGTCTTAGACCAAGGGGAGGTATGCCGAGAGCTACTTCTAGAGCTTCTACTGGTGTCGATATAAATGCACCTGTAATGGTTCTCATGGCTGCATTTTGAATCCTGTCCAGTTTTGCTTTGTTAGAAGCTGCAGCTGAGTCATAGACTATGCTGGCATAATCCAGTTTCCCCCTGATGAAGGATTTGTAGAACATAAGCATTATTTAATTGCTGGCCCCCCAGCCATTACCTTTTACAATCCTTAGTATATTTAGGGGTCCCCTACAGCTTTCTACCAAATTGTCTATATGTTTATTATAATTTAGTTGTTTATCTAAAGTTATGCCCAGAAATCTTGTTGTTGAGGAGGTACATATTTTCTGTCCTTTAATGGTTATATTGATTTTGTTATTTTTTTTAAAATTTCCTTTGCTGAAAATCATACCTACTGTTTTGTTTACATTAATTTGGAAGCCCCAACTTTTCATCCACTCTGAAACTTTGTCTATTTGATTTTGAAGTTTTTTGTAAACATGGTCCAAGTTTTTTCCAGATCGCCAAATGGCACAGTCATCTGCAAATTGTGATACTACATTCTTTATGTCATTAAATTCATCTGCTAAATCATTTACAGCTATAGTGAAAATTGAAGGAGAAATCACTGATCCTTGAGGAATCCCATTCTGTTGTTCATATATTTCTGACCTATCATTATTCACCTGTACAGCAAAGTACCTGTCCTGTAAAAAGTTTTCTAGATACCTATAGGTTTTACCAGTAATGCCAATCTTTTTCATTTTGTAAAGAGCTCCATCTCGCCAGCATTCATCATATGCCCTGGCTACATCTAGAAAGACTGCCACTGTTTTCTCTTTCCTCTTGAACCCTAGCTTTACATCATGTTCTAATCTTACAAGCTGGTCTACTGTACTTCTGTCTGCTCTAAACCCTGACTGGTTTGGGCTATATAACTGGTTTTTTTCTAGGTAGAATTTAACTCTTTTATTCACAACAGTTTCCAGTATTTTACCTAGTTGTGATGTTAAGGAGATAGGCCTATATGAACTTACATCATGGGCTTCCTTATTGGGTTTTAGAATGGGTACTATCATAGCAAACAAAACATAGAAGATAAGGAAGCCAAAATGATAAGTAGAAAGTTCATAGAGCAACTAACTAAACAAAGTCTGGCCGTCTACACTGATGGATCCAAGGGTGATAGTGGGCAACTAGGTGCCGGAGTTGTAATACCACAATGGGGAATAAAAAAGAGCTACAGTGTAACGGAAGGGGCATCGATTTTTACTGCAGAGATGGTAGCAATTCTTAAAAGTCTAGAAATAATCGAAGATAACCCACCAGAAGCTGCTACGATATTTACAGACTCACTATCATCACTACAAGCACTAGAACACCCAGGTAAATGTAGCCGGCCAGACATAAAGGAAGAAATTCTAGCAATTAATACATCACTAGAGAACAGAGGATGTAGTGTGAGGCTAGTGTGGGTTCCAGCACACATAGGTATAGCTGGCAACGAGTTGGCAGACCAGAACGCCAAGAAGGGAAGAACAAGTAAAAACAATATAAAAGCAGGACTGGGGAGGTCAGAGATCAAGAGCCAAGTGAAGGAAACTATAAACGAGGAATGGAAGACAACATGGAAGGAAGTAGAAAAGGCAGACACGCGTTCAAACTGCTGAAAGAACCAACGAGGACATGCCAGGTCAGAGAAGAATTAAAGATACCATCGAACAAAAAACTGTGGCGTCTCCGACTCGGTGCAGCATACTTCATGGTAGAAGAACCACACTGCCAAGAATGTCAGGAAGAGAATGACATAGACCACTACCTGATCCACTGTAAAAAGTATGAACAACAAAGGCTTGAATTAAAAACTTACTACAGAAATCACAATATAGACTTAACAGGTGATAAGGTTTTAAGTATAGATGCCCCAAGAGATGCCCAATCAATACTTAAAAGATATATACATAAAACAAAGGAAAAAATATAAGGTTAGAACTTCAGGAAAATCATCCAACTAAATAGAAATTAAGCAGCAAGAACTAACTAAGCATTAACAAAAAATAACTACTCATAGGACAAGGAAAGACAAGGTATTTAAAAAAAAAGGGACAACAACTCAAAAGGAACAAATACTAATACAAATTAAAACCAAGTGTAAAGGACAACAGTTATCTAGAAACAATACAAAAGAGAAAATAAAATTGACAAATACTAATATAAATAAAAACCAGCAACTGCAAAAGGCAACAGTTATTTAAATTGAAAACAAAATTAGTAAATTAAATGACACTAAATACCCCAATTATAACCAACTTTCAGGTTGAACAGGGTAGACCAAGATGGAACGAGAAAAGGCAACAATGATCAGATGCTCAGTGCCCGATCTCCACCCATCAACTCATCAAAACAACAACAACAACAACGAGATCCACTAATTTGTGTGTTAATAGTGGCAATGTCCCTATCGGATATATTACCCTTGGGGCTATAAATGTTTATTATTTTTAAGTTATCTGGCTCACTGTCTAATGTTATACTTATTCCTTCAATATTTTCTGTGTTGAATTGTTCCCAATTTAATATTTTGTAGTCTTCATGTATTAAAAAGGCCACGCCCCCTCCTCTTCCCTCAGGTCTATCATTTCTAAGTGTTATATACCCTTGGTAGTTCAGTTTTTGTTTGGGGTTCAGGAGGGTTTCTTGTATTGCAAAGATGGGTTTTGCCTCCTTATACTGTCCCATAAGAGACATCAAGTTCTTCCTGGCACCCCTACAGTTCCACTGGACTACTTTGATAGCTCTAGAGTCTTTGGTCCCCATTTAGTATGGTTAGCTTAGTTATGTTATTGTTTTTATTAGGTTTTTTGATAAGGGATCTACTTTTTTTGGTTTTGCACTTTACCTCTTATGTTCTCTACAAACTCATCATTCCAAGTAACCATTATACTCTGAACTCTTTCTGCGAGGTATGGTAGGTGTAGTTCCACTGTTTCCTTAAATTTTTTTTTCCATATTTTCTATAGGCCTAGCTCTTTCTCTCTCTATTTTTTTTAGGATTTCTTCATTAGCTTCTTTTATCTCTGCTATTTTTTTGAGGTCTCTCTCTATTTCCTTTTGTGCTGTTTTCATTTCTTCTAGTACCTGTCTGGCTTGGATGAGGATATGTTCCGTCTCTTCTGTGTTGTCATCTTCTTTACTGTTTATGGGTGTTTTGATTTTATCATCTTTCTGGATTTTTTCCTTTATGTCTTTCATTTCACTGGTTATTTGTTTTATTTGTTTCTTAATGATATTTTCTTGAGAGTTTTGGAGATGGTTGTTGGTTTTCTGTCTTTCTTTTATTTGCCAGAATGGTTTGTTTGTTTCTAGTGATTCTTTTAATATGTGTTTTGTCTCTTGATAGATTGGGCATCCCTGATACCTGGCACTGTGGTTACCCTGGCAGTTTGCACATTTTCTGTTTTTGTTTTCTCGTTTATAATCTTTATCCTCCTTAGCCATTGGACAGTCCACATGTCTGTGTGCTCCCGCACAGAAACTACACCGTGTCGCTCTTTTACACACATGTTGGGTATGGCTAAAGCCTTGACAGTTTGTGCATTGTATAATGCTAGGTATGAATACCTCTGTCATTTTGGCTCTCTGGTGGAGTTTGACTTGCTTGGGTATTTCTGTGCCCTTTACACTATTAACACACAAATAGACCAAAGAACATTATTGGTAGGTGACTTTAATGCACACCATGAGGCATGGGGTAACAACAGTAATGATCCAGCAGGAAAAAGACTGTTGGACTACATTGAAAGTGCTGAGCTAATCATACTAAATGATGGCTCAGTGACAAGGGTTAACCCATGCAACAGTGGAGGAGATACAGCAATAGACATAAGTATTATAACACCAAACCTAGCCTCTACTAAATGGGAAGTACTGAATGACTCCAGCTCAGACCACTTACCCATAGAAATAAACCTAAACGACAAATATAGAACTAGTCCAAAAAGCTCGAAACCCACATTCAACCTAAAAAAGGCAAATTGGGAGTCCTTCCAATTAGAGCTAGGTAAACTAAGCATAGAACAAATTGAATCTAACAGTATAGATATATTTGCAGAAAAACTAACAAATGAGATTTTAAAAATAGCAATAAAATATATACCAAACAGGAATATGCCTGAGCACTTAAAACCAACACAAAAAGGTAAAAATAGGAAAAGAAACAAAGATAAAAATCCAGTACCATGGTGGACAGACAGATGTTCAGAACAACTGAAATTGAGGGAGAGGGCCCTTACAAAGTATAGAAAAGCCAAAAACTGAAGAGAATTACACAAACTATAAAAAAAATAAGAAATGAAACAAATAAAATAATATTCAGAGCTAAAGAAAAGAGTTGGAGAAAATTTTGTCAAACATTAAACCATAGGTCCCAAATAACTACAGTTTGGAGAAAACTAAAAGCAATTAAAGGAGGAAACAGCAAGAAATTTAAAATCCCAACAATTAAAATACCAGAGAGAGCTGAAACAGATAGAGAAAAAGCCAACATACTAGCTAAATACTTTTATCAGGTTAGTTCAATAGACAGTCTAGATAAGGCAGAAATAAATAGACGAAAAACACTGCTAGAAAAATTAAAAGAAGAAAATATGGAAACCACACAGGATGCTAAGTATTTAAATGCAGATATTACAGTAGATGAAATAGAAAGAGCTTTAGCAGAAAAAACCAATACTACCTCTGGGGAAGACATTCTGAGCTATGAAATCCTCAAAAAGGTACCAAATACAACTCTAAGAGTGATTGCATCCCTCTACAACAAAATCTGGCACACGGGAAAAATACCATGTTCATGGAAAACAGCAGTAGTCATCCCCATACTAAAGCCAGATAAGGAAGCACATGATGTCAGCTCATACAGGCCAATATCGTTAACATCACATCTAGGAAAAATTCTAGAAACAATAGTCAACAGCAGACTAAAATTTCATCTCGAAAAGCATAATTTGTACAGTCCAACCCAGGCAGGCTTTAGAAGCCAACATAGTACAATAGAGCAACTGCTGAGGCTGGAACATGATGTTAAAACAGGCTTCAAAAGGAATGAAAAGACAGTAGCTATATTCCTTGATGTAGCAAGAGCATATGATGAGTGTTGGAGGGAGGGTGCACTACATAAAATCAGGAAACTAGGTATAGTAGGCAGAACCTACAATTACCTAGAAAACTTCCTGCAGGATAGATACTTCATGGTACAAATAAACAATGATAGATCTGAGGTATATGAGCAACAGAATGGAATTCCCCAGGGATCAGTAATATCACCATCAATTTTTACGATTATGGTCAACGACCTAGGCGACGAGTTTAAGGACTTAAAAAACAACCTATCTCAGTTTGCAGATGATGCTGCGATATGGAGAACGGGAAGAAATCTCCCATTCCTCTATAAAACAGTACAAAAACAAATAGATAAAGTATCTGACTGGATGAACAAGTGGGGATTTAATCTAAACGTTAAAAAAACCATAGGAATGATTTTCAGTAGAGGGCGTGTAATTAAAAACAATATAATTGACATAAGCATTAATAAGCAAAAAGTATGCACAGCAAAATCAACTAGATTTCTTGGCATGGTACTAGACCAGCAACTAAACTGGAACAAACACATAGACCTTTTAGTGCAAAGCAGTAGAGGACTTATTAATATGCTAAGATATATGAAAGGAAGTGGTTGGGGCGCCTGCAATAAGACAATGTTAACATTCTATAAATCATTTATTAGAGGCAAACTTGACTATGCCAGTGTTGTCTATGCATCAGCCGCCCCAAGCAATAAGAAGAAACTAGACACAGTCCAAAACCAGGCACTGTCAATAATAGCAGGTGCCTCAAAGGGAACATCAGCAGAAGCACTAGAAGTAGCGCTAGGCATTATACCCCTGGAGCTAAGGAGAAAAGAACTGAGATTCAGCTACTGGGCAAGAGTGGCAAAAGATCCAACTCACCCGGCACATAAAACCTTTGATAGGGGTAACCAGTACATAGGCCACATTCCATTAAACCATAATAGATACCCGTCAGGGTGGAAAACAATGGATGAAGTGGATCAATACCCAGACCTGTTTAATGCGATAAACAGTAGTGCTCTGTATAAAGCAAAGATCCCACCATGGGAATTAAAAGTGCCAGAAACTGACTCCCACTTATCAAAGATCATAAATAAATCTAACGACATAATCTCAGCAAAAAGTAAAACACTAGAGTACATAGAACGGTATACAAATAATAGCCTAACTATATATACAGATGGGTCCAAAGATGAAGAAGGACAATTAGGAGCAGGAATAGCAATACCAAAATTAAAAATTTATAAAAGATACAAAGTAACAAGTAATACATCTATCTTTACAGCAGAATTAGTGGTAATCCTAAAAGCTTTAGAAATAGCTGCAGAAAATCCACCAAAAAAAGTAACCATTCTCACAGATTCCCTATCATCAGTACTAGCAATCAGAAACAGAACAGAAGGCAGCAGGCCAGACATTATAGAGGAAATACTACAGGTTAATACATATCTACAAAATATAGGATGCAGTGCAACACAGGGGATAGCAGGAAATGAGCTAGCAGACAAAGAAGCCAAAGGGGGGAGAACTAGCCATAACCAAATTGAAGTAGGCTTAGGGAAGTTTGAAATTAAGAGCTTAATTGCTCAAAAAATAACTAAAGAATGGATAACAGCATGGGACCTAAGTAAAAAAGCAAGACACTCATATAAAATCCTTAAAAAACCAAGCAAAAAATGTCAAATAAAAGATGAACTAAAAATACCAATTAATAAAAAATTGCTGAGACTCAAGCTGGGAACTGGATATTTCATGATAGAGGAACCCACATGTGAAGAGTGTCAAGAACCAAACACAATTAGGCACTTTCTAGTGGACTGCAAAAAATATGACCAACAGAGGCAAAACATTAAGACATACTGTAGTAACCACAAGGTAGAAATGAGTGTAGAAAATCTCATAGGCACAAAGAGCCCTTCAGAAATGCAAAAGTTAATAAAACACTATATTACAAAAACTAAAGCTAACATATAAAAATCAAATAAGGAATTGAACCAGTAGTCCAAACTGGTGAAAGACTCGCCCCAGAAACATACAGATTAACCAAATAAACCATCCAGTAAAAATCAAAAACATACTAACTTAGAAAATAGCATATATTGGAATTTTTTTTAAAAACCATGTTGAACTATAACTACAAAAGGAAAAATACCGACTAGAGATAATATAATATAAAACAAATACAAACAAAAACATATTACAATAAAAGAAACACGTCCTGATATAACCAACAAATCCATGTACATGGTAGATGGTTGAAAGGAGCGTGCTACAAAATGAAGTAGCAAACACATTAATAAAAAAAAAAAAAAAGAGAGATCCACTAATTAAAAAATGCGTGACTCTAGACTTAATAACTTTAGACCTCGTTAGATCAGTTCGGTTGAAATAGAAGTCTTGAAAACCAAACCAAGATCCCCGCGGTTGTCCGGTGATTACAAAAATGATACTTTCAAGCATCAACTAGACTTCTTGACATTTCAATGAAGTAGCGAGAGATAGACAATAGAGCAACGTAAAATAATGCAGTCAAAACAGAACAGAGTGAGAAATAGAAATATAAGAGACTGAAACCAGGGTACCCCGTGTCAGAAGAATAGCCAGAAAGAAAGAAATGCACTGTTTCATACATGAGAAATATGATGTCTACACATTTATTGTTCTTCAACGAATTCACCAATTTGTACATATGTACAAACACATAGATTCGTACAGAGATTTGTACATATGTTCTACTACTGGGAGGTACCAAAATAAAATACTGAAGACATTTAGTGTGAAACGTTAGTCCTTACTCATCGTATTGTGAAGTCTTAAGAAGTGAGATGCCAGTGCATTGACTTAAGGAGTGAAAGACGAACTAGCTTTATCACATGTAGCTGAGACTACACTCTGTCGACCCCAATGGTCACACTACTGAAGCGAAATGGAAATGAAATTACCACAGGAAAATTCAGTCATGGCATCTAACAGAAAGAGTACAGCATAATTGTTCCCGCCATGTTTTGCTGAATGACTTACTCGTTTGTAATTAACTAAATAATGTAAATGTCATTCAAAACTGATTAATTAATGACAATGAATAGCCTAATTATAACCATGGATTAAGTTGCACAATATAGACTCTCCCGAGATGGAGGGTAATCGGAGGCATATGAAGCTCAACTGATGCTATTCCGCCATCCTCCCAGTTGTTTGAATAAAAATGACATAAGCTATCCTAGGTTAATCCATAAACAACCGGTTTTATCTGCAAAAAGTTTGAAAGCGTAATGATGTGCGCATTGCGTCTTGTTAGGTCATGCAAGAAATGAATGCCTGTTTTCATTGGATCCTGAGAGACAGTAATCAAAGAGAACAAGATAAAAACGATAAGCAGCTTGACGAAAACTTACAGCAGAAAGATTTCTCATATAACCAATAAATTGAAAGACGTATAAAAAATTATGACGTAAATAAGTCTCACTCAATGTATGAGCTACTGAAACTGTTGGGGTTGAGGGGACAGTCAAGAACAAGGGCAGTTAAGAGCTCAACGAAACTGTGGAAAAGGCATCGTGCTGGCTGTGGAACAACCTCTACGGGCTATGGAACTCGGGACAGTAATTTGTTTTAAACATAGGGGTTACTTTCACAATTGCCTACAGCTGGCAGAAAATAGGAGTGAATTTGAAGCTGCAACCAAGGTGGAGTGGGTTCAATTCTCTGCACTAGACAACAGGAGGCTGACACTTGGGAGTCATGACCTACGTGGGCCCGCCCCCCTTAGAGTGTAATGGAGAATAAGGGGCCGAAACACTTGATCGACGGGGTGACTACTTCTGATGATTAGATTGCATCCTGTTGTATCGCTCTGTATAGAGTTTCCTATCATCACTAAAAATAATCAATTGTAAATAATGCGAAGGTGCAAGTGAAAAACAAAAGGAAAGTAATGTAACTCCGAATATCGTAATCAAGATGGTGGATGAGCTGAGGGAAATTAAACTCGTCTTATGTTTTTTCCGCTCTTATCCAATTTCTTTAACAAAGAACACATAACAGAATTCTGAAGTGTTACGTGGAACCAATATTATAGCATAGAAAGGAGTCCTGGACACTGACAAATAAATTGTCATTGGTGGAAAGAGGGAAGTGGTTCCAATAAATAAAGTTAAGAATCCCGTAGACAGCAAAGATAACTAACAAAGAATGTTTGAGGAGAGCTAATGAACCAAAAAACAAAACCAATAGTTAACCAAACAAACACAATAACAAATATAATGGAGAAAAAAATCAACTTTCATTGGAGGAGACATGATGAGATGAGTGTCACCGCTGAATTGAGACACTAGTAACATATAGTGACGAGCACGCACTAAGTTAAAAGACGGTCTAAGGGAAGTGACCAAGGTATTAAGTAGATAACGTAGCGGTTATAGTTATACAGGGCACATGTAGTGACGTTTTGAAGGAATGTTTACGACCGGAAATTTGACTGAATAACCTGAACGGCTCCTGAACATAAATCCCGTGTGGATGGGAAGGAGCGAAGCTCCTGACCGGGTTGGAAGGAAAGTCCACTGACCCCCCAGCCTCGCAATGACATGTCATTGGGCCAAAAGAGCTGGAAAGCTCGAGTGCCGCTGGTTAGAGAAAAAAAAAAGGGCGTGTACGAGCACTAGCGAGGGTTCCTCTTGCTCAGCCTTGTCACATTCGATATCAACTGACTTCGCCTCCTTTTGTCCATCGCACTATACGAAAATGGTTCGATCAAAAACTGATCCCAAAAGAAGAAACTTCGTACGTGTCCCCAGCAACAGACCAGCATGTTTAAATCTCAGAAATGGGATACCGAAGAAGCCGACCAATACAACACTCGATACAGTGACGGAGATGCCAGTGACGGGGTCGTCAAAATCAAATGACAGCCTACTAGAGAACCCAACTCTTGATACAGTGAAGGAGACGTCAGCAACAGCAAGTATCTCTGACCTAATAGAAGATCTGCCTGACTTGCCGACGTTGCAGAAAATATAATGAGGTCACTAACACGGATCCGTGAGGCAAGAGATGAAATGCGAGCGATTTTACCACCACCGTACGTAGCTATAATGATGGTAACTGCAAGTTCCTCCGTAAATGGGCAATACAAAACTTCGAAGGCAGAGGAAAACCATGTTCCGAAGCCTGACAAAGCAAAATGACCGCCAACACAAGATGTCGTAGTCGAGGCTCCATCAAGTAGTGACCAGGAAACCTCTACAAAACATGACCAGAAGCAGACAACGAACCAGAACGTGAGACCGTCCCACAGACCACACGCTTTAACAAGACGGAGGTCTGAGCGAGCGACCTTCGCAAGGCAAGCAATTCTGTTTCTTACGAGGCACTACAGGAGAGGATCGTTAAGATCACCCAGGTGTCTGGAGGTGAGGCCTCGCTCAGGGCACTCCCGGACGACAAAGTAATCAATGTCCTGGAGGATATAGTAGGCAAAAGAGGCATAATAAGTAACAGAAGACACCAACAGGGAGTGATACTTGCCCTGAATACTACGGGAAAGAATAAATCGCTGATGGCTGCTCTGGTATCCGGCCCTAAAGAATTTCAGCTACCACACCAGATCCAAATCCAAGCAGAAATCCACAGAGACAGGTAGTATCACACAAGCCTTTATATACTAGCTAGGGTGGGGGGAGAAATAAGGTGCTAGCTACCTTCCCCGTCACCACTCAGGCTATACCACTGTTGTCCTAAATAACTTATGTCAAGAACTACACATAGGCTCGTATTGCCAGAGGCATAACACAACAACAGTGGGTGACATATGACTAACGCTCATGAAACAGCTTATATCCCGTTTATTCAATTAAACACATGACCACACATGGCCTGATGAAAATACAACATTACGACTATATACGTGCCACAACAGGGAATGCATGTACTAATACCAATCTACAGAACAGGTAAGCTGGCTACCACTATCCTAAAATGAACATCGCGCCATCACGCGGGTAAAACCTACATAGTAACACCGAATATGAAAATGCACGACATTAACTTAGCATTGTCGTAGATTAGTGATAGGGGAATTAAGACTTGGGTTGGTCCCTTCTGAATAGAAATAGAACAGGTGATAGCTCAGTGGGAGATAATAATAGAAATAGATTTTCACGAGTGAGATGGTGGAAACTAGGTAATTCTGTCCCTGAGACTCGAGGAGATCCTCTCGCTCAGCCTATCTCTACAACAGAAAGTATTTGTCTGACAGATTACTCAGTTATATAGATGTACTATATATCAACCACTCACCGACACACCCACATAAGTGACGACAGTTAGACGCACAAACGTGAAAACTATAACAATGGAATATAGATATTTTGGGACGAGCTGACCGACACACTTGAATAAGTTTATGTAAATTTTATTTATCATAAGAATTTTACCACAATCAAAATTTTGAATATCAATCACATATAAATACACATAGGTTAAAGAATTACTAAAATAATAGGCCCATAGGTGTAATCCTTTCCCCCTCTGTTGAGCCCACGATCCCGTTAGAAGAAAAGTTATAGCCCCCAAAGAGTCACAGATTTATACGCTATGGTCTAGGATTTCCCTCTACAGTTAAGAACAGAGTTGATATGTTAATCTATTCTAAGAGGAAAACATCATTAGCAGTAAAATTGAATAAAGAATACACAAAGTGGGTGTATAAATTATACCATAAGGGAATCACTCAGTCCTGCTTTCTCTCGGTTCATTCACCGGTGGCTACTAACTTGCTTTCTTACCTACAAACGTGATGTCCTGCCCCTTCAGACGCAAACTTTAGGACACACACACACCTTGAATCTGTGTTCGTTTTGATAAAGAGAACCCCAGCTCTGCAGATACCGGTTTCATCCAATGTTGCGGGGAGCGTTCACTTTACAACTCTATTTTAGGATTACTGTTTATGTCACTTGAATCAGTTCAGGTAAGAAATGTTAAATGGGCTCAAATGTCAGAATCTCGAGGTTTCCAGTACTTAGGAAATGACAGGTTGGTAACTTCTCTCAATATAAAATTATTGATCACATCACAATTGGTCAAACGTCGGAAATGTTACTGTTTGTAATTTTTCTCGCCACAGGGGCTGAATGTGCATGAGATTTAGGGAAGAAATATAATCTGGCTCGATAGGCCCAGTTACCTCATTTAGTCTTAAAGTTCGTGAGATGGGTACTCTGTCTATTTCTGGATGCAAACACAATGCCAGACAGGTTTTGACTTGTAAACTCACGTATTAAGTACAAAATGTTTATTCTGGGTTCTTGTCATATATACTGAAAAACCGCTGGTAGATTTTGGGCTTGACCCATGTCACAGCGTTTTAGTAAATCATCTGTCACCTTCTTGGGCCTTCTCATCAGTTATCGTATAGTGGAGTTTATTTGTTCTCTTTTCCTTTTTTGTGGGTGACAGTGGTGGGTGAATGGGGTTCAATTTCAACATGTCATCAGATTTAAACAATAGAGCAACAATCAAGACCCCAAAACGGAGTCACAATAATGAAGACATAGTCTCTAAAAAGATCCATAGTTCTTTATTTAGCCACAATGCAGGGTTTTAGGTTGACTTACATGATCTGACTTGTTCTTACATCTATAAAACCTCATTCATTTCGGGGGGGGGGGGGGGGGGCACTCCCTTCTTGAGATTCCTTGCTGGGCGTCTGTATTAACCATTGACCGACCTACAGACCATGTCCTATGTCCTTCTTCTGCCCTTACTTTAACGGTCTTCGTTAATGACAGGCTTACCCGTTCTATTCGGTTCTGGGTTGTTTCACGATGTCAACTTCTTACTGTGGGACAGTCAGCCATAACCAGTTCAATTATTATCAAGTTGACCCTTCAGTTCTTCTTTGTTATTCTTCCTCTTCTTTCCTTAGAGTGAAAAAACGGAGCATCTTGTGGTTCGGGGGACATATTGTAACCTCTGACGTCATCACCGTTGCTCTGTATGACGTCGTTTTTTTAAGATCCATAGTTCCGTAAGCTGCATCGAGATTATTCTCTTCACTTCCTAGTAGGTCCCTTATTCTTTATTATTCCGTCATCTCAACCGTATGCTGCTGCTCCTGTGACACCCATACACTGTATAAAAGGAAGAGAAAAACATAAATACTCAACCCTAATAGTATACACAATCCTACGTGTAAAATAGAATATGTTCACTTCGGTCATTTAACTTAAATTATAAACCGCAAACTTAGAGCTTGTCTTATCGTTTAAAACTCCCGTGAAATAAATTCTAGTCATTAAAAAGAAATCAATCATCATGAATTAGAAATAAATACATATTTCGTCAACACTCATAATGTATCAGTGCATTACTTAGATGGTTAAATTATTCTCTGACTGGTTACTAGCAGTTTAATTAAATTTATTTATAGCTGAATGAGTTTTTAGCTAGAAATTATAATTTATCCTTCTATCCACTGTAACACAGTAATTTAGAGAATTAGAATGACTGGTCTAACTGGCAAAACACTTATGCACAAAAATCTAGTGAAGATATAATTCTAACAAACAATATATCACTCGACAATACTAGTCAATATAATTACCTCACACAGGACTACTTAAGACTATACTCCAACGCAAACTGAGATTATACTTAATAAAGTAATCTAGAAACGAAGCTAGCTATGTGGAGTCTGTGGAGTCTGAATGAATAAAGTTAGATTTCTGCTGGGGTTTAAATATTAAAAGATGAAAGAAGATAGTAAATTAACCCTCCAAAACCAGACCTCTCACCTACGGGAAATGTCTACGTTCAGTCTGTAGAATCAAAGATCTATCTCACACTAAAACCAGACATCGGCAATGCGCTAATCAGTGTGAGTTACTTTCGTCTCTCTGCTCGTATTTCAAGCGAGCAATGTCTTTAGATCTCCCGATTCGTCGTGTTAATTACTTATCACGAACGGATTCAGGGAAACGGTAATAAAAATTTCTCACTACGGTTTCACGCTATCTACTCAAATTTATTCAAATCTGGTCGCGGTCTGATCTCTACAACGATTGATCTCTGGCACTGGTGTTAAAATTACAGCTCACGTTACTCATGGGTCTCTGGTAGACTCTCATCAAAGAAATATAGCGACCAGCATTAAATGCATGCTAAAATGAAAAGAAATGGACAGATTACTGCGTAATAGAGATTAGGTTAGCACAACAGGCGCAGGCGAAGCCGGGCAAAAAGAAAGATGAAGATACAAAAATTAGATGTACTCGTATGAAATCAATTATCATAATCTGCCACAAGCATGTACCAAACTCAACGCTAAGTAAATAACCCTGGAATCCTTAATAACAGAAATAGCTAACATTAGGGATAGGGCTCAAATGCGGGCACCGCGTCACTCTTAGATATCACAGACAGCCGAAGCTGGCATACCAGAAACTACCTCCGCCATGGATGGCAGTTAAATCCCCACTGACTAAATTCGCGCCAGCCTTGCGCAGTCCGTTACTTCCGCTGATCACATGACTCTGCTGATCACATGACTATCAGGATGGTTTTGGGCCGTCTAACTAACATAGAAATACGGCCTAGAAATACGCCGTGACAGGTAGTAATCATAGGGATCGACATCAGCTGGTCATACGAAGAGGTCCTCAGCTGCATTCAAGCCGAAAATCCTCTGGCCAGAATCACACACACCGAAAGGTTAAAATCCTCGAGCAAAGAAGACACCAGCTTGATAATAGTGACTTCACAAAGGACAACAGCTCCGGAAAGTATTATTGTTCAGAATAGACCCCGAAGAACGTATGCCGTCATCCCTGCAGTGATGCAGTGTTCGAATTACCAGCGATTTTCACACACAAAGAACACGTGTAGCAAAGAGACGGTCTGCAGATACTGTCCGGGCAGCCACGAATACAAAAACTGCCCTAAGGCAAAAAAGGACCTCAACTACCAGGCGCCAAACAAAAATAGAATATGTGCCAACTGCCTCAGAAATCACGGAGCAAAATACCGTGGGTGTCCCACATACCAGCAAACAAGGCAAATACTTACAGTGTCCATTGGAAAGGGTGTATCGTACCAAGAGGCAAAGCACAGAGTGGCGGCAAGCACACTATGTAATAAACGCGAAGACAGCCTATCTGAACAAGTCGGACAGCTTAGGTCAGAGGTGAGAGATCTGAAACAAAAACTACAAAAAGAAAGAGAAAACCGTCAACCAGACAACAACAGAACGTCAACTGTCACATGCGATGAAAAGCCGGGCAGCGAGAAAAGGGCACAACAAGTGTTACTCGACATGAAAATAGTACAGCAACAAATACAAGACGACATTGCAAAGTTGGCAGAATTAAAATCCGAAACCCAAGAGATCCTTAAAAGAACCGAAGTAGAAAGGCAGGTCATCACTGACATTGCAAACGAAACAACAGAGAGATACAAACAGCAGCAAAGCGAAAAATCGCTGAAGGAAATAATAGAGGACCTTCAACCAATTCACCTACAAAACCCTACAACATATAGAGATAAGAAAGACGAGACAACAGTGAAACAACACAAATTAGCAGAGACAGAGGAAAGCAGGTACACACATGGAATGAAAAGGTTACCATATAATGAATGGGCAAACGACGTCAGACAGCAGTTGCAAAGGGTCCTTTTCAGTACTAGACCTTTCAAGGCTAACGTCGACTTAACTTTTAAGACAGGAATCACAAAATCTACCCTTATTATAACGAACTGGTTGAACAGGGTACCATAAGGGTGATATTCAAACATAAATAAATAAAATAAAATAGCGAGGGGGTTCCCAATTTTTAGCTAACCGGGAGAGAGCTAGTTGGTCTTTGAGTTACGACCGTGATTGTTGTGTGAGACCAGATAGTTAATGATTCTCATTTTCGTCGAGACACGTCGATATAGAATACGCCACCATCTGTGGTTGCAAATGCGACAGAGAGATTTCATTAGCAAGACGATCCAGATATATCAAGACAGTGAACAGCAATCTATTGGTATGTACTAAGAATTTTACTTCCTAGAAACGACAAAAGTAGACTACCCGAATTTCGTTAAGAAAAACGACAGTAGATGACAATTTCTTGGTGAAAAACTTCGTAGCACGTGCAGCAGATAGACGAAGAACATTCTCTTAAAACAAAAATAATTTCGACTGACAAAGTACATCCCCCGGTGGTAGCCCAGTTTTTCACAAAACGAGTAATCAGTCGACTACATGACAAAACGAGTAAATCAGTCGACTACATGAGAATTAATTTTGATACAAGTAGAACAAACATAAAATTTAGTCATGACCTGTGAGTGTGGACTGATGAAAGACATGATGCTTTGTTTTCAATTGTAAATACGTTCATTTGAAGAAGACGGAGAATTAAGTCTTAAAACGCACCGGTCTTAGAAGTGAGCTTTCTACTCCAGCATTGTTGTTCAAGTTAAGGAAAGGGTGGAAAGGTTGAAAGTGAAAAAAGAGCCTAAAATACTATACGATCACTTGACGTCCAGAACGTCTATGTTGGCCACCCGGCCACATAAGCATCATTGTAAAACATCGTGACCACGGGAATAAGGAGAGAAATAGAAATGGAGAGATGCAGATAAAGCAGATAAAGGATAGCTTGATATAGCATACGAAGAGACCAACATTTGAAATGGTTTGAGCCGATCAAAAGAAGTTTTTTGAAAGTGGCTGACGGTTTACGCTTCTAGGCACGGCTTTTAACTTGATTTTGATCCCACATAAAAAGGGGAGATAACATAGGAAATCGAATCCTTAGGACAACTTTCCACAGTTATCTTCCGTATTTGCCCCAGAGTGTTAAATCATGAATGAATCTCAAATATAATATTTCTCAAAGGATATCATGCTAGAGCAGTGGTTCCCAAACTTTTTCTCTGGGCCACACTTTCGGAATGAAAACTTCCTCGCGTCACATTGAATTTTTTATTGATAAAAAATACCTTCAAAAACAAAACATCAACTCCTATCAGTGCTTTATTCATAACATAGAACACACCTACTTTCTAAAATGATCATGAGACATCCTGAAACTATAAAACAATACAGATATATTAAAAATATAAACCATTAACAAAATACACATATTCATTGAGAGGTGTGAGCTTGTTTTTGCTAAGTAATCTCAATTATATTAGGTCTTATTTGAGACAAACTTTCCTCTCCCCATCAACACAAAGAAGCCTTTCTCTTGTCTGATATTTGTCAGAGTTGAAAATCCCTGTTCACAATAATGTGTCGTGGAGAACTGTATCTATTTGATATAAAATAAATTATATTACTGAATGAAATCCGAAAAAGTCTGGAAAATTCTATGGGTGTCTATACAAATATTTCTTATATTACGTACATCTCAGGTAACAAAATAAATAAGAAAATGACCTTCATGTTTATTTTTTGTCATACGAATTTTTTGAAAATCTCTCTAAATTCTTGATAGTCTTTGAATGCCATCACACGCCAGTAAAGGTAAAGGATCCCGTTACAAGCCCATTGAGGAATATTGGTGTTGATATTTACCGTCGTGTGTAGTAAATATTGTATGATATAATGAGACGTGGCTGGCTGTCATACATACTCACGTTACGAAGCATAATGATTAAGCCGGAACACACTGGATACAAACGTCTTGTTTAATCAACCATCTTAGAAGGACAGGAAGTAGTAAGAAGGTAAGCAGAAGAGTTCCCGATAAGGGCAAGTAACTCTAGAAACATCGAAACAGGATTATATATACAAAGACCATATCAACATCCCCCCTTCTCTATGAGCGGACAAAGTCCTTCATCCAAGAGGGTCTCTTGCGATCTCTTTGCGGTCTCCCAGGGCTAGATTTCCCAGGACTAGAAGTAGCTGAAGCTGAAGGATCAACTTCTGGAGGATTGGAAATGTTCACTTCACCAGTGTTCTCCGTGTCTGGCAAAACAAACTGTTGCTCGGGTAGAACTGGAGAGGAGACATCAATTTCCAGGTCCTCGGGAGCAGATGTGAAAGGTGTTGCTCTTTCAGAGAGCCTCTTATCAATCCTTCCAGGTTGCCAGTTTGGTTGTTCAGGGTCTTGATAGTGGACTGGCTGGTGAGACAACTTGGGCAGATCATGAGCAGTTTTATCATAATACTTTTTCACTGATCTGTCTCTCTTGCGTCTACTTTCGGTAACTCTACTGTGAGATGCAACGGGTTTCACTGCAGAAGGTATCAGTGTGCGCAGTTTCCTGCTGAACAGTATTTCTGCTGGACTTTGATCAAACCCTTGTCTCGGCGTATTACGAAGTTCAAGTAGTGCCTCATATGCATCTGTATTGTCCTGAACAGTCTTTCTCATCATACCCTTGATGAGTTTCACAGCAGATTCAGCTAATCCATTGGCTTTATGATGACCTGGTGCTGATTTAACATGAAGTATTCCCCATCTAGCAGTAAATGATCTAAACTGTGCAGACGTAAACTGAGTACCTTGGTCAGATACAATAACTTTGGGAACACCATAACGAGCAACATGAGATTTCAATTTCCTGATGACTAACTGTGCTGTCATTGTAGGTAGAAAGTCTACTTCAATGAAGTTGGAGAAGTAGTCAATCAGGACTAAATAATATCGGCCTTCTATAATAAAGATGTCAGTGCCAACTTTCTCCCAGGGTGATAAACCTCTTGAGTGTTGGTTTAAAGGTTCTTTAGTATTCCTTGCCTTTGTTTCTTGACATTCTGGACAACTGTCAGCTATCTGTCGAATCTCAGCCGTCATGCCGATCCAAAACAGACAACTTCTGGCCCGGCGCATCATGCTGTCAAATGCAAGATGAGCAGCGTGTAGCTTCTGCTTGATTTCATGCCTCAGTGCTTTTGGGATAAGAATACGCTCTCCTTTAAGTATTATACCTTATTCTGTTGTCAGAGTATCACGAATGTCAAAATAAGGCATAAGCTCAGCGGGTACATCAGACTTTCTTTTAGGCCACCCATCCAAAATGGTCGACTTCAACCTCTGGAGCACGCTGTCTTTGAGAGTTTCAGCTTTAATCTTTTCCATCATCACATCTGGTATTTCAGGTAAGCTTACAGGTGCATCAGCTCCTGCATTGCTCTCTCTATCAGCTAAGGAATCCAATGTGACATTATGAATACAAGCTCTGGACAGTGTGTCGGCTATAAGAAGATCGGAACCTTGTACCCATTGGAATTCAAAGTCATATCGATGGCTGCGCATCAGTAAATTCTGCAGTCTTCGAGGAATTTGACTCAGAGGTTTCTTAACGATGGCTGCCAAAGGTTTATGGTCGTTGATGACTGTAACTGTCCTTCCATAAGTGTACTGGTCAAAGCGTTCCAAACCATATACAACAGCTAAGAGCTCCTTCTCAATTTGAGCCCAGCGTTGTTCTGTTTCAGTTAGAGCTCTAGAAGCAAACTCTATTGGCTGACCATTTTGTAGGCGGACAGCCCAAGTGTATCCTAGACTTCTCATCAAGTTTGATATGCCAGAATGCTTCCTTGATATCCAGCTTTGTGAAAATCTTGGCATTATTGAGTTCAGGCAATACATCATCCAAAGTTGGTAATCTGTAATGCTCTCTCTGCAACGCCTCATTCAGGGGTCTAGGATCAATGCATATTCTTAAGGAACCATCAGACTTTTCAACAACAGCCATTTGGTTAACCCATTCAGTCGGTTCCTCTACTGGTATTAATATACCTCTGTTCATTAGATTTTGAAGCTCTGACTTTACCTTGCTCTTAAGTGAAAAAAGTATTTTCCTGCACGGCAGTGCCTTTGGACGAATATTAGGATCAATATGCAACACAGCTTCACCCAGGACACCTAGATGGTTATCAGAGTCATGATCATTTTCTGAACTGTCAGTAGCCACCTTAGCAATAAATTTGTTTGTGTTGACTGTCACAAACTGTAGATCCTGCAGTGTGTTGTTGCCCAGCAAACATGTGAATATATTTTTCACAACAGTAAACCTTATATTGTGTTTTGTCCCAGTCTTATGATTCTCAGCAGTTAATAGAACTTCTCCCAGTGGAGTCATCTTAGTACCATTCCACATAACAAGCCTCTGTTTAGTGGGTAACAGTTGTTCTTGCATCACAAAGCATTGACATATTGTATTCACATCAGCAGCTGTGTCTAGCTGAAATTTTACCATTTTCCCATTGATAATGAGTTGTGCAGATGTACAAGCTTTGCTAGACTTCACACAATTAAGAAAAACTTCAGAATCTTCCACTGACTCTGTGTTAACAGTGTGAACTTTCTTGCATTTAACTTTGAAATGGTTTCTTCCCCCACAGTTTGAGCAAAACTTCCCCCATGCAGGACACTTTTTCTTGATCAATAGATGTTTCTGTCCACAGTAATGACACTCCTTTCTAGGTTCAAAGCACCCACTGTCAGTGTTACTTTGACAGGCTTTACCAGCAGCACGCCCAGTGTCTCTCTTGGGAGGTTTATGGTTGAGTGATTTTTTTCTGTACCTTTTCAACCCTTGTTTCAGAGGGTTGAACAGTATTACTCATCTCTCTTATGTCGTTTCCAGTTTGCTCGAAGACTCTGCATATGTGAATGGCTTTCTTTAGATCGAGGTCAGCTTCTCTCAAGAGTTTCTCCTGTAACCTTTTGTTAACAGTAAAGACAATTTTGTCTCTTATCATACGATCCTTGTCGTTAAAGTTGCATAAGTCTGCCTTAGTTCTCAGTTCAGTCAAAAAGGAATTAAAAGGATCTTGAAGAGGTGTGTTCCAGAATCTGAACGTATGTAATACTTCATTGCTTCGTGAGCTACAATGGTTCTGGAGCAAATCGAGAATTTTAGTAGGATTAGAATGATCTCCTTCCTCTGCAAGTTGATCAAAAACTTCAACAGCTTGAGGTCCAGCACAGTGTAGAATAATGGCCGCCCGAACAGAATCAGGTTTAGACGCCGCTTCAGATGCATGCATGTATAGATCTAACTGTCGTCTCCATTTACGAAATGTGTCTGGTTCGACGTTATTTATGTCTAGGCAGGGTGGTAACCGAAATAAGGGCCGTTCTGCCATGACGAAATGTCTAATAATGGTATGCAAGCAATAACCTACCAGAGTCTGTGACGTCAGCACACGTGTTAGAAGATATTCATCAGAATAGTTCGAATTCCGTAGAAATAAACACCGCTGCCACCATGTTGATATTTACCGTCGTGTGTAGTAAATATTGTAAGATATAATGAGACGTGGCTGGCTGTCATACATACTCACGTTACGAAGCATAATGATTAAGCCGGAACACACTGGATACAAACGTCTTGTTTAATCAACCATCTTAGAAGGACAGGAAGTAGTAAGAAGGTAAGCAGAAGAGTTCCCGATAAGGGCAAGTAACTCTAGAAACATCGAAATAGGATTATATATACAAAGACCATATCAACAATTGGGAATATGGTGTTAGGCCCATATTTTCTTGACCATCGCCACACTAGGGGACTAGGGGTGACGTAGTCAGCATCACGCCGGCCACCTTAACCTTCCCAGAGTTGCTCTGGTACCCAATTCACGAGGCTGGGTCAACCCCGGAGTCGTTTGCGGTCTAAAAACAAAATCCCACCTCAACTGGGGATCGAACCATGAACCACCGAGCAATGAAGCCAGTGCACTAACCACAGCGCTACCACGGCTCCCTCACCATTCCTAGAGGAACGCGAAATGATTTTAGGTAGTATGTGGGCAAACTTTTTGTCAAGTATTTGTGTAGAACAAAATTTAAAAAAAGAAGCAATTTAGATGGTACGCGACTATAGCAGCAATCTTTAAGAAGGTTACGAATTTCACAAGTTTTCGAAGCACTGCTCTAATTCTGATTGACTGCAGGATGGTTTGCAAAAGGACAGAAAAGCGAAAATTCAATCAAGCGGATTAAATCTTTGACGATATCCACCTTATGTACAAATTGCCTTAGAGGGAACCTCCTGTCCCATCCTTCTCCCACCAAACTTCAATCTTGTCATGAACCATTTTTCGGGAAATTACAGTCTGGGAAATAAATGTCGCGCCTATTGAAATATTGCGCATTTTGTTTCCGTCCTTAATAATGGCGTATGTTTGAGAAATATTCACGCCCTTTTTTTTTTTTTTTAAACACAATTTCTGGAATTTTCCACGTTTTGTATTTCATGTGATTTTGTATACGTATCTTATATTTAACAATTGATAATAAAAGGAGTTTCGTTACATTTGCAGTCACTTGACCATGTTAGTCGCTCATGTCTAAACGCTCTTAAATAATATCTCGGAGATGGAGTAATAGAAATTTTATTTTGAATTTTGGTTGTGTGGTTTTTCACTACGTACCAAAGCAAGATTTTAAAAGACATCCGTGCATTTAGAAAACATGTTGTGATAAAATAGCTGTTAATTAATTCAGTTGAATTTCAGTCTATTGGCTTTTTACCACTTCTCCCAATGTCGTGTTTTTAATGGGTTCCTCCATAGCGTCATAACCAGTGCATTATAATAAATGACCAATGGAGAATATGTGCCGTTATCAGGACATGCAGCGGAAAGAGTGCAACATTATTACTTCTCGCCATGTTTTGGCGGGTGACTTACTCGAACAAATCCTATTTGCCCCATACAAATTCAAGTCACCGCGTTATGGGAAGTTCCGGATGTTGCGAACATGCTGATACTATCTGCTATCCGCTGCTGCTGTGCATATTTGTTTAAAAATTAATTTATAGGCTACAGCTACAATTATTTTGTAGCTGTTAGAATATATGCCACCTGCTCCGGTACATCGCATTTTAATAATTCTAATAAATTTACATTCATTGTTTGCATTTTTTTCCCCTGATTTTATTTAATTTTCCATTCTGCGTAAGTTGTGTCATTCGAAATTCCTTCAGCTAGGGCATCTTTAATTCTAATTTTGCTTACAGTAGCTTGATGACGGTCGAATATCACCTGTAGCATGTGCTGCTTTCTACAAGATCAGGTGGTTCATCTTCTTCTTCTATGATCCTTAGCCGCCGACCGCCAAAGCAGTCAGTGGCCATCACGCCTAGTGGCATTGTGATGAATTTACCATGATACAACGTTAAAATATCTCCAAAATTAACGATAAAATGTAGGGATAAAAATAATGCGTAAGATACTAGGAGACATGCTCGCCCATGCCCGCCTTTCCTGCCACCATTCAAATTATCTAGTTAGACGTGCAGACGGAACGTTTACCCTTTGTAGACGGGGGGGGGGGGGGGGGGGGGGAAACGGAGATCAAAAAAGGAAAGATATGACTGAACACGTGTTTGAAGTTCGAACAGCAAAAAGACGCAATTGGGGTGAAAGGAAAAAAATTCACGTCCCTAGTTGACACAAAGTAAGGAAATGGACAAGAAAAGGACCTTAGCTCTTATTCGAGACAGTCATTTCTTGGACGTTTTTCGATACTTGGTCTTGATTTGAATGCCGCGGCAAAACACATGAGAGAAGGTTCTCGAACAAATTTCAAAAACTAAACTTGAGAAAAAATATGTTTTTTCTTAATAATAGAGTTATGAAAATAAAACCTAGCTAGTTTGATAGCCCATCTTGAGCAGAGAAATAATATGCTTTCAATTGTACAGACCTGCCATCAATGGTACCTATACCTTGTAGCGGTATGGCAGCTTGTGTACCCTGACAATCCCCAGAGCTATGCCAGTGGGAGTTTTACTCCTGGTAGGTTCAACCATGCTGGACTGGTCTGCGTGGGTAGGGGTCAGACAAAAGCTGGTACCCTGGTCCTCCAGGTTGGGGGTTTTAGCACAGGGCCGACACCCCTGTCTGTGTAAAAAATCACACACGTTACGGAAACAGCAATAAATGGAAATACTTTGGTGCGGGACGGACATCCGGAGTCTCAGGCTCGTGTGGCTGACAGTGGTGGGGGCCGGAGGGGGGAGGCCGCTGGCGTGAGGGCGGATGCCCAGACCGCGGGACACGAGGCCAGAGTTGGTTTTTGGAGTGTCAGAGCTGTGGGCGAGGCAGGGGGGCTGGGGCGGATTACAGCGGAGATGAGGAGCTACGGACTACGTGTCCTGGGAGTGGGCGAGAGCGGATGGACAGGGATGGGGAGAGTGGAAGCAGCTACAGGGGAAACAGTACTTTATTCTGGTAGAGAGGACGGTCAGCACAACGAAGGTGTAGCCATTATCCTTAAGAAAGGAATGGAGGGATCTCTACTGGAGTGGAAACCCATTGACGGCAGACTGATGGGAGCGGGACTGGGGGGGAGATTCACCGGCACCACGGTTGTACAATGTTGTGCACCGGCAGATGACGGCGACGGAGAGATTGGGGACGAGTTCTGTCGACAGGTGCAGAGGGAGATGGGGACTGTGCCCAGGTGCGATCTTGTTATAGTAATGGGAGACCTGAATGCGAGGGTTGGAACACACGATAATTGTAGCGAAAGAGTGGTGGGGAAGTGCGGCGGTGGGGCAGTGAATGAGAGTGGGGACAAATTAATGAGCTTCTGCAGTATTGGCGGCCTGGTCATCGGAGGAACACTTTTTCAACACAAAGGGGTGCACAGGTTGACATGGGAATCGCCAAACGGACGGGACAAAAACCAGATGGATCACATGGTGGTCAATGGCAGATGGATACGTGCACTACGGGACGTGAGGGTGGGGGGAGGCGCGGGTGTGGGAGGTGGTCATCGCCTGGTGGTGGCAGGGCTGAAGGTGGGGCTCGGGGCTGCTGGACCAGTTGCAGTCGGACAGAAAAGATACAACATCACGAGGCTTAAGGACCCCCTCGCCGGGGGGGGGGGGGGGGTTTGTGGTCGACGTGGAGAGACGATGTCTGATTACCGGGGGCCAGGAAGGAACAGAGACCGATGATGTGAACCGGAAATTCAACACCATCTCAACAATATATAAAGAAAGCAGCAAGTCATGCTTGGGAGGGAAGAGGTTAGGCACAGCACTGTCGAAGGGCTAGGAAATGGAGGGGCGCCTGGTCGCGACAGTCTGGGTGCTGAGCTGTTCAAGACGGACCCTGAGCTGGCGGCGGAACTATTGGAACCACTGTTTGCGCGGGTCTGGGAGGCTGAGACGGCGCCGACAGAGTGGAGTAGGGGAACGATTGTCGGGTTGCCCAGGGGGGGCGACCTTGCGGGCTGCAACGGCTGGGGAGGAGTTGCCCTCCTCTCGGTTCCCAGCAAGGTACTGGGCAGGATGGTCGTCCGGAGAATTTCAAAGGCAGTTGACCGTAGGCTGGGGAGGGAGCGGGCGGGCTTCGGAGGGAACAGAGGATGTGCAGATCATATATTTGCCCTCGGGGGCATTGTGGAGCGGTGCTCGGAGTGGCGGGGACAGCTGTACATTGGCTTTGTTGGTTTTGAGGGGGCTTTCGGCGGCATGCGCAGGGACAGCCTATGGAGGATTCTGGGGGCTTGTGGAGTTCCCGGCCGCATTGTTTCCATTATAGAAGGCCTCTGTTCTAGCTTTGCGTGCGGTGTTGGATCGAGTAATGTAACTTTCGAGGTGAAGGCGGGAGTACGGCAGGGATGCCCCTTGTCGACAACATTATTTTTGACAGTCATGGATTGGGTGATGCGCCAGACAACAGAGGGCAGTCCAAGGGGAATTGGATGGACAACGTTTTCTACACTGGAGGATTTGGAGTATGCGGGTGACATTGCGCTGCTCGCGCATTCACACCAACACATTCAAGACAAGGCTGATGGACTGAGTGGGTATGGCCGGCGGGTTGGCCTGGGCATCGGTCTGGGGGGGGACAGAGGTCATGACACTGGGTGTGGGCAATCCTGGGCCAATGGCAGTAGGGAACAGGGGGTTGGAGCAGACGGACACGTTTGCTTACCTGGGGGCATGGTGACACCTGGCGGCGGGGCGGGCGGGGACATTGGCAACAGAATGAGTAAAGCGAGAGCGGCCTTTGCTGTTCTCGGCAACATTTGGAAGTCTTCCCGGTGCAGCGCAGACACCGGATTAAGACTGTGTGAGAGCTGCGTACTTTCTGTGCTTCTCTATGGTGCGGAATGTTGTAGAGTAACAGAGAAGGAAATGTCGAAACTGTCCTCCTTCCACACAATCTGCCTAAGGAAAATTCTCCGAATCTTTTGGCCAAACACCATCAGCAACCAAGAACTACTTATTCGGAGTAACCAGGAGGACATGCACACCATCATAGCTGGCAGACGCTGGAGTTGGGTTGGCCATGTCCTCAGAAGGGACCCTGATACCATCGCAGGAACAGCTGTGCTATGGACCCCGGGGGGGGGCGAGAGAGAGGCCGACCAGGGACAACTTGGCGGAGAGCTGTGGAGGCTGAGATGCAGAGAGTGAGCCACAGTTGGGGCACTGTGCGAAGGGTGGCCGCCGGCCGAGCAGAGTGGAATCAATTTGTTGCTGCCCTACAAGACGCCACCAGGCGTGATGGCCGCTGACTGCTTTGACGGTTGGCGGTTATGGATCAAAGAAGAAAGAAGAATTGTACAGACGGATAGATAATAAGGAAGATATTGACAAAAGACTGTATTGTTCATATCAGACGAGCGACTGCACTGTTAAACAATGTCACTAAAGTTTCAAAAATTTTGGCCTTGAGCATGCAAACGTAAAAATCGAGCTGTAATTAGAGAGAGGGGAAATGGTGGAGAATTGTAGCTAAAAATAACTTAGGAGGCAGATTCGTGTAGGAAATGCATGTAGAACCAAGCGTGTTTTTTATGAAAAAACAAGTAGAGACAGACGGACTAACAGACCGTAATACATACTTGACTGAGATCTGACTGACGTGACTTTTGGTTGTAGATTTGAAAGTTAGGGGGAAGTCGGCGATTGGTCAACGCATTTTATAGTAGCGGGACAGAGATGTGAAATTTTGCCATTTGACATAAGTCTGTTCAGAGACGCAGTTTAAATTAATAGTGGTGTTGATTCCAGAAGAATACAAATATAGTGGGACGCCATCATACAGCCAGCAGCTCAGCTGAGTTTTGCTAGCAAATTTAACTGTGTTCTCAATTCTGAATTCTGGTAAGAATGAACAGTATTTATTTTGTATATTTTAATAATTCGAGTGATTGATACTGCCATATCATCAAAATGATTACGACAAGTAAGTGTTCGCTCTAGGTCCCCAGCCCAAGATCAGGGTCTAGAGACATACATACAAAAAAAATATATAGGAACGCCTAAATAAAACTATGAAAAGGGATCTAGTGTTGAGATCAGTGGAACATATCACCTATCTTATTCAATAGCAGGAAGCTATTGAACATATCTCAGATGCAATGTAGTCTTGGGGAACTAGTACTATGTGAAAACAACTGGGTAAGATGTGCTGTGTGGTCAGAGAGATCTGACCCAGTCTGTGTGGTGTTGTTGTGTAGTGTTGTGTGCAAAAGTGGCTCAGGAGGTAGAGTTCTGACACATGACCCAATACATTTGTTTCAGAATTGTGAGTTTCTGTTTGGCAACAAAGCGGTGCCAAATGCTGTAGTGATATACACAAGTGTGGACCAGTGCAGTCTAACATTGTGTCAGAGCAGCAGAATATTGTACTCCAGCACGAAGAGGAAGGGCCACCAGACTCCTGTACAAGATCGACGCAGTCGAGATAAGTGAGATCTG
The DNA here is from genome assembly GCA_024509875.1 of Oreohelix idahoensis. Classification (NCBI taxonomy): domain Eukaryota; kingdom Metazoa; phylum Mollusca; class Gastropoda; order Stylommatophora; family Oreohelicidae; genus Oreohelix; species Oreohelix idahoensis. The sequence goes on from JAMPIV010010886.1 coordinate 87,535, forward strand.
GTCTGCTGGAAATTCACCAACAAATTCACCAACAAATTCACCAACAAATTTACCAACGAATTACCAACGAATTATCAACTAACATATCAACAAATCCACCAACTAATTCACCATCTAATAAAGACATACCATTGTCGGAAAATAAACTATGTATTCATCCCCTAAGTCAATGGACAATGTTTGGTAGTCATAGACTGGGAGTGATGACACCTCCCCAACAGCATATCTAGTAATAAGTTCTCCTGGGACTATCTTAATATAATTATTATTAACCAGTCATTTGAAATAATTAGGTACACACATTCCATTTTATTATGTCATATGATTATGCATTCCATTTATAACTCCATAATATTTCTTATGCACGAAACTTGTTGCCATTTTAAAACCTCACTTTGTCACACTTTGTCGCACTTTGTCACACTTTGTCACACTTTTTCGCACTTTGTCACAAAACACAGACCTCCGTTATGTGACGTCATAGATATCTTAAACTCCCCTCAACCCCCTTGTATAAGAAATAGTGATTAATTAATCCGGCTTTTACAAATATCTTTCCTTTTATGTATCACCTCCCACTACCGTCAAGGCCCAACCCATGCTCTACCCAGCTAAATGATTTCACATTTTTCCAACTCAATAAAATTACAATTAGCATTCATACTCTTCGACATTATCTGAGAGAGACTGAGCACCTATGGGTTTGCCCGGAGTGCAGTGAGGTCGATTCTGATTAACAATAACAACAACCAACACAAAAAAATAAATTAATAAATAATGTTAACGTTCTCGTCAGTCCCAATACTTTAAACTCGCCAAACTACTACGTTTTTGATCTCATGAAACTGTTGGCAGGATGGTGTTAACTTCCAATTATTTTATTTTTGTTAAATCTAATTCTGGAAGTCCTCTCAGTACAGCACAAGCACAAAATTAAGGTTATATCAGAGCTGTGTGCTTTCTGTGCTTCTCTATGGCGCGGAGAGCATGAGAGTTACAGAGAAGGAAATGTCGAAATTGTCCTCTTTTCACACAACATGCCTAAGGAAAATTCTCCGAATTTTTTGGCCGAATATCATCACCAACCAAGATCTGCTTACTCGGAGCAAGCAAGAGGACATGCACACCATCATAGCTGGCAGACGCTGGAGCTGGGTTGGCCATGTCCTCAGAAGAGACCCCGATGCCATCACAAGAACAGCTATGCTATGGACCCCTGAAGGAAAACGAAAGAGAGGCCCACCAAAAACAACTTGGCGGAGGACTGTGGAGGCTGAGATGCAAAGAATGAACCAGAGTTGGGGCACTGTACGAAGGATGGCCGCCGACCGAGCAAAGTGAAATCAATTTGTTGTTGCCCTACAAGACGCCACCAGGCGTAATGGCCACTGACTGCTTTGACGGTCGGCGGGTAAGGATCAAAGAAGAAGAAGAAATCTAATTTTAATAAACAGTACAGCTTATTTAGTCTAGACATTGTCGTTTAAGGTGCGTATTTTATATATATATATATAATTTTTTTTTAATTGGTTCAAACCAGTTGAAGGTTATCACAATTATCCAATACTTCAATCGAATCATTAGGAGATTATAACAACAATAAAAGTGGTCCACGCTGGGAGTTGTCTACTATTGAAGATAAAAGTGGACTTTGAAGAATGAGGTCACAAAATCTATTTTCTTCAGACATCATTTATGAAAAAAAAGCGATCTTCGCTGGTATTTTTTGTGTGACGTCCCATTTCTTTAACCTCCCCTCCCCCTAAAATTGTGGGCACCTCCCACTGTGTGCGTCATATGTGGACGATTCCCCAATCTAGTGCTTCTTATACTGGTCAATGTTTCAACCAAGGGTGAATGAAATTATTTTGGGGGTGAATGAAACTAGAGGGGTGAATGAAGGGTGACTGACTTAATGTGCAGGACTTGTAAAATCAGATGTGGATAGATAATCCTTTTATCACCAGCCACATCAAGTAGGCAGATGTTGTGAAAACGTCAGAAGTGTTGATGGAGCTTCATTATGACTTCAATTTTTTTTTTTTTTAAATCATCTTTTGAAATGTACTCCTACAATGGAGAATATAGGGTTGGATTTCTTACTTTCCCTAATACAAATCAATTGCCATGAAGGCCCTTCAACTACTAGTAATGATGACAACAGCTTTCCCGTCTGAACCGGGATTTTCGACCTTGGTAGAATAGAAAACCAAAAAACGAAATTCACTTCAGTATGTTGATTCAGGTAATGCTAGTTGCTTTGGTGAAGGAATTTGAGCCTCGGTTTGAGAAGCTTCTCACAAGAATACAGGAACAACCTAGTCATTGATGATAAAAACATGCATGTAAGTGAAGAAGTATACTGCTTGTAATATAATATATGTCTCAGACCTAAGGGTTTTTTAATATTTGGACATGCGCCCTAATATAACCGGCTAGGTTGAACGGGACGCGCCTCGCCAAAAACGAGGCAAAAAAATTTTTAAAAACAAATTAAATAAAAAAAAAAAAAATTAAAAAAAAAATACTGCTTGTCATTTTTTGTGGTAAACACACACAAAAAAAAACATTATTTCTAAGAGTCTAATTCTAAGTTCTAACACTGTTGTTTACCAACTTTACTCTATGCAAAACTAGAAAAATTATAATACTTTTTCTGTGTTAATTGTTGTTGTTGTTGTCACGCCTAGTTTTCTGTATATATTTTTAAGATGTTCAAATATTGCACAAATATCATTTTTACTGTATGACAATATCATGCAAATGTATTTTAGGGAGAATAGCTATTCTAAGTGTGCTTATGTGTATCTTTCTATCTATCTATCTATCTATCTATCTATCTATCTATCTATCTATCTATCTATCTATCTATCTATCTATCTATCTATCTATCTATCTATCTATCTATCTATCTATCTATCTATCTATCTATCTATCTATCTATCTATCTCTCTCTATCTATCTATCTATCTATCTATCTATCTATCTATCTATCTATCTATCTATTTATCTATCTATCCACACACATATATACACGCATGTTTGCAAGTGTACGAATGCATGTGATACATATGCATGTATGTATAATTGTAAAATGTATTTGTGTATGTGCCTGTATGAAAGGAAGTGTGGCAGTGTGGTTAGGGTGCTTGCTTCTCTAGGCTAAGTTCCGGAGTTCAAAATCTGGAAGCGTTACACTTGTCACAGAACGTCTGAACATGCTCTTTTGTGTGATCTCTCACACCTTCAGCCCTCCGACAGTATTGTCGTGAAACGAAGTGCAACCCACTACTTTGTTAATCACTATGTCGAGATACAGATTTGCTTCAACCATTCAACTTGCACCGTTCACCAGTCTCTGAGACAGAATAAATTATACTGTTCACGCAGTTCACGCAAGATGGCGGCTAAAAACTGAATAAAATTAGGCTGTATGAGCAAAAGACTAAACCGGAGGAAACCAATCAACTTGCTCCGCCAGGAACCAACCGAAAGCTTTCCTCAAGTATTTACTTGCCTATATAATCAGGCGGATTTTATGCTAACCACGCAACCCCGAACTTGACGCCAGAGATACTGACTGAAGAGGAAGAACCTGTCACTTTGATTTAGTGCTTACCTGAGGGCATCGACCTGCAACCTACTTCACTAAGTCGCATCAAAACCTGGCCAGTTTAAAATCTTAGGAGGGTAAATATATTTGCGATAACCCTTAGAAAAATAGGCCTTCAGCAGGTATATAATGTTGGTATTTGTTGTGTGTCATTATACTACCTACACCTGTATATATTTAATATATTTTGGGTTCACTATGAATGTATATGAATTGATATAGACAAAGACTAATAGGACTCATACCTCAATCTATTGTCTCCTATAACTCAATCTATTGTCTCCTATACTTCAGTCTATTATCTCAGATAAGACCAACTGCAAATATAACCAAAACAGTCCTTGTTAGGACTCAATCTATTGTCAGTCTATAACTTCAGTCTATTGTCTCTGATAACTCCAAACTGCAATATAACCAAAACAGTCCTTGTTAGGACTCAATCTATTGTCGCATCTAACTCCAACCTATTGTCTCCTATAACTCCAACCTGATATATCACCAAACAGTCCTCGTCGCATATACTCCTATCATAAGAACATAACAATATTGTTAGGATATATGTTACCAGCTAGTATAGCACTTGTCAGAGAGGGCGTGGTATAGTATAGGGGGAAGGACAACCTAGGTGTACATATTATTGGATTTATTCATGTATTGATTTATATTATGGGATGTATTCATGTATTAAATGTATTCATGTATTGAATCTATATTATTGAATGTATCCATGTATTAGTTTATCAGAAAGAATGCTTTGCAAGTAGACACCTGTCTTGTCTCGCTACTGCTAAATCATACTGAGCCATGTTGTCATTCATCCTTATGAAATTAATATGAAACAAATATAAAGGTATGTTATCAGGCACTCGCAGGAAATAAAGAAGTAGAACACCAGACAACAGAAAAACAACAGACATGAGTGGCTTACCCAGGATTTGAACACTGGACCTTCCGTGCGACAACCCCGCCTAGCCATGCAAGCGAATCACACTATCCGCTCTGCCATCTACGCATCATCAAAAAAATGATGTTTCAATGGCAGGTCAATAGTGCGAACCACAATACACGACACCAGAAGTCCTCCATGGGCAGTTCAGCCTATTAATGACGCAATCACTTCTGTTGTATTTCTATCAAGCAGTATAGGCCGAATCCAACAAGACCCTTAGGACCTTAATACTGTGTCCAGTAAATGATAGTAGACTAGAACAGTGAGAACAGGATAGTGGGTAGGTTTGGTATTGTACAAACATTTATTACAAATAAGGGAGGACTTCTGGTGTCGTGTATTGTGGTTCGCACTATTGACCTGCCATTGAAACATCATTTTTTTGATGATGCGTAGATGGCAGAGCGGATAGTGTGATTCGCTTGCATGGCTAGGCGGGGTTGTCGCACGGAAGGTCCAGTGTTCAAATCCTGGGTAAGCCACTCATGTCTGTTGTTTTTCTGTTGTCTGGTGTTCTACTTCTTTATTTCCTGCGAGTGCCTGATAACATACCTTTATATTTGTTTCATATTAATTTCATATTAATTTACTGTTTACAGGCCTCAGGTTTCCCTCCCTTATTTGTAATAAATGTTTGTACAATACCAAACCTACCCACTATCCTGTTCTCACTGTTCTAGTCTACTATCATTTACTGGACACAGTATTAAGGTCCTAAGGGTCTGTTGGATTCGGCCTATACTGCTTGATAGAAATACAACAGAAGTGATTGCGTCATTAATAGGCTGAACTGCCCATGGAGGACTTCTGGTGTCGTGTATTGTGGTTCGCACTATTGACCTGCCATTGAAACATCATTTTTTTGATGATGCGTAGATGGCAGAGCGGATAGTGTGATTCGCTTGCATGGCTAGGCGGGGTTGTCGCACGGAAGGTCCAGGGTTCAAATCCTGGGTAAGCCACTCATGTCTGTTGTTTTTCTGTTGTCTGGTGTTCTACTTCTTTATTTCCTGCGAGTGCCTGATAACATACCTTTATATTTGTTTCATATTAATTTCATATTAATTTACTGTTTACAGGCCTCATGTTTCCCTCCCTTATTTGTAATAAATGTTTGTACAATACCAAACCTACCCACTATCCTGTTCTCACTGTTCTAGTCTACTATCATTTACTGGACACAGTATTAAGGTCCTAAGGGTCTTGTTGGATTCGGCCTATACTGCTTGATAGAAATACAACAGAAGTGATTGCGTCATTAATAGGCTGAACTGCCCATGGAGGACTTCTGGTGTCGTGTATTGTGGTTCGCACTATTGACCTGCCATTGAAACATCATTTTTTTGATGATGCGTAGATGGCAGAGCGGATAGTGTGATTCGCTTGCATGGCTAGGCGGGGTTGTCGCACGGAAGGTCCAGTGTTCAAATCCTGGGTAAGCCACTCATGTCTGTTGTTTTTCTGTTGTCTGGTGTTCTACTTCTTTATTTCCTGCGAGTGCCTGATAACATACCTTTATATTTGTTTCATATTAATTTCATATTAATTTACTATTTACAGGCCTCAGGTTTCCCTCCCTTATTTGTAATAAATGTTTGTACAATACCAAACCTACCCACTATCCTGTTCTCACTGTTCTAGTCTACTATCATTTACTGGACACAGTATTAAGGTCCTAAGGGTCTTGTTGGATTCGGCCTATACTGCTTGATAGAAATACAACAGAAGTGATTGCGTCATTAATAGGCTGAACTGCCCATGGAGGACTTCTGGTGTCGTGTATTGTGGTTCGCACTATTGACCTAACATTGAAACATCATTTTTTTGATGATGCGTAGATGGCAGAGCGGATAGTGTGATTCGCTTGCATGGCTAGGCGGGGTTGTCGCACGGAAGGTCCAGGGTTCAAATCCTGGGTAAGCCACTCATGTCTGTTGTTTTTCTGTTGTCTGGTGTTCTACTTCTTTATTTCCTGCGAGTGCCTGATAACATACCTTTATATTTGTTTCATATTAATTTCATATTAATTTACTGTTTACAGGCCTCAGGTTTCCCTCCCTTATTTGTAATAATTGTTTGTACAATACCAAACCTACCCACTATCCTGTTCTCACTGTTCTAGTCTACTATCATTTACTGGACACAGTATTAAGGTCCTAAGGGTCTTGGTGGATTCGGCCTATACTGCTTGATAGAAATACAACAGAAGTGATTGCGTCATTAATAGGCTGAACTGCCCATGGAGGACTTCTGGTGTCGTGTATTGTGGTTCGCACTATTGACCTGCCATTGAAACATCATTTTTTTGATGATGCGTAGATGGCAGAGCGGATAGTGTGATTCGCTTGCATGGCTAGGCGGGGTTGTCGCACGGAAGGTCCAGTGTTCAAATCCTGGGTAAGCCACTCATGTCTGTTGTTTTTCTGTTGTCTGGTGTTCTACTTCTTTATTTCCTGCGAGTGCCTGATAACATACCTTTATATTTGTTTCATATTAATTTCATATTAATTTACTGTTTACAGGCCTCAGGTTTCCCTCCCTTATTTGTCATTCATCCTACATGCATACATCTGAGACACGCTCATTTCACTCACACTAGAAATAGGTGGGCTCGAGGACAGAAATTAGCCCCTATTTTTGCTTTGTTACAGGTTTATTTGTGTCCTAAAAAACCTGAGGTCGTATGTTCGAGTCAATCCCGCTGCCTGGAACTTCTCAGGAGCATAGAGATTGTACAGAAGCTACATCTTTAGTCCCCCTCAGTCTTGGGTGGGCTAAAGTAACGAGCCTCAGCAGGAGTTGTGTGAACAAAACTACGGAGAACAGAACTGTTTTAAGAGATGAGTACACATTCGTACCATTTCTGTCAGCATTGTGAGCATAGAAACTGTCAGTGATGAGAAAGTGACTTAACATAGCAAGAGACAAAATTAATAGCATTGCTGAGAAGTGTTATATCCTTAATTAACAGCACAGCTGATCCATGTACTATAATTAATTAACAGCACAGCTGATATAATTTTTGTTCCTATAATTGGAAAACTTGTTGTCTATATAAATATAAATATTTGTAAAATATATGTAAACTTACAAATTCATTACGTTCCATTTTTTTCAACATTCACCCTTCAGCACAAGAGTAGATAGTGTATATACTAAATAAAATATAAGGAAATTGTATTTGAACGACTTGTCAATTGTATCAGTGTTAAGTAAAATCTGTTTCCTTGGTTTTTAAATATCACAGTTAGTTACACAGCGGAGGTGGCGCTTTATGTCGGTCTCCTCTCTACTATTGTTTCGAGATCAGAGCATTCACAGCCGTAACTAATTTGTGATACCAGTAGTCCTCTCAGACACTGGGACTTCACCATTTTCTGCAGAAATTCTATTTCTGTAATTGTCAGTACTATACTGATACAAGAGCAAAATAAAACCTCTCGCCACAAGTATCATTTCTTCTTCTTCATTCTTCTCTCCGATCGCTTATTATTTAGCAATTTGTTTGCCCTTTCATTCATTGTTTTGCTCTATGCTGAATCTAGTAGGGTGAAGTCTCTAACACTCCACTCCCCTACGGAAGTATCTGCTATGGCAGAGGTTTTCAAACTGTGCGTCGCGGCTCTTAGGGGCATCGCGGCCCTCGGCTAAGGGCGTCGCGGTGGCTTGGGAAAAGTGTTGGGCTCGATATTATGAGCCAAGGTCCATCAATAAATATAGATCTTCGTAGGACGACATGTTTGCGCCGAGGTATTATTAAATGTACCAATACGTGTCATTAGGTACTAGAAGTTATTGACAAATGCACCATAAAACTCCAGAGCAGGTCTATCTTACGAACAGCTGATCACTAACTCTGATGTCATCATGGCGGATGCTGGTGTTAAGAGATGAGATGACCCAACAGCGATCGTCCAAGCCGACTCTGTTTATGAGCTGTGCGCTAGTGACCTCTAGCAGGCTGGCTTGTTATTACTACTGTTTTGGTAGATGGCAGTCGAGTCGTACCACGTGTCACAATAATTAAAATCAGTCTGGTCTTGCTGTTTTGTAGTTTGGACGTAGTTTTGTCCAATGCAGTTTGTTTTAAATTGTGTTGTGTAATTGTCTCTGTTTTTCAGACAGTATGGATAAATTTTTAATTAAGTGTGCAAAACGAGATATTTCTGAGGCGTCGTGCAGTTCTAAAGACGAACGGAGACGAAAACATCGGAAGTATGACGACAGTTACCTGCACTACGGGTTTACGTGCACTACTGTGGGAAATGAAGAACGCCCACAGTGTGTCATTTGTTTTAAAGTTCTGGCCAGTGAAAGTATGCTTCCCAATAAAATGAGACGACATTTGGAATCAGTTCATGGCAGTTTGGTGAACGGACCACTTGAGTACTTTTCTCGCAAGTTAAAAGAAATGACAGAACAAAAAGCAACGTTCACTAAACAAACTACGATTCCTTCAAAGGCTCTTCTTTCATCTTACAAAGTTGCTTACCATGTAGCAAAGAGCAAGAAACCCCACACCATTGCGGAAGACCTTATCTTACCTGCTGCTGTGGACATGGTGTCTACTATGATAGGTGAGTCTGCCGCCAAGCAATTGCTGAGTGTGCCTTTGTCAGATAGCACTATTAGTCGTCGAATAATTGAGATGGCTGACGATGTTAATGACCAGTTGATTGAATAACTTAAATGTGATTTCGCTATTCAGCTAGATGAAGCTACAGATATGCACAGTGATGCGTATCTAATCTGTTATGTGCGATTTATAGATGACAATAAGTTCTTTGAGGATCTTCTTTTCTGCAAAAGCATCAAATCTGGAACAAAAGCAGCAGACCTCTTTGAAATACTGGATTCTTTTATGGAAGAAATCAACATTAACTGGGAGAAATGTGTAGGTGTGTGCACTGATGGAGGTCGTTCAATGGCTGGCTGCTATGGCGGACTGCAAGCCTTGATTCGGAAGAAAGCTCCTTTCTGTGTCTGGACTCATTGCATCATTCACAGGGAAGCACTGGCATCCAATAACATCAGCCCTGCCCTTAATGAAGTCCTTCAATCGGTAATCGAAGTAGTAAATTTCATTAAAACGCGGCCACTAAAGTGCAGGTGTTTCGAGCAAATGTGCATCTACATAGGAGCTGAACACACTTCGCTATTTTATTATTGTAACTCTCGCTGACTTTCACGCGGAAAGGTCATCAAAAGGGTGTATGAACTCAGGAATGAGCTTTATTGTTATCTTGTGGAAGAAAAACATTCTAGTTCTGAAAAGTTCGTGGACAACGACTTTGTTTTGAAGCTAGCATATCTTTGTGATGTCTTCGAAAAACGGAATACTTTAAATGTGTCCCTTCAAGGTACTGAGACCCATATTATGCAGCTGTCAGATAGAATTTTGGCTTTCAGAAAAAAATTGCTATTGTGGAAGGAAAAGTTAGACAAGAAAGACGTAAATTACTGCTTTCCTTCTCTGCACACCTGTTTAGAAGACAATGACTTGGAGCTGAGTGAAGAACTGAAGGCTGTGTTTGTTGACCATTTAACACAGCTCAGTGTTTACTTTGGCAAGTACATTTTTAGAAGAGACTGACCAACACACTTGGATCAAAAATCCCTTCAGTACAGAGCTCCCATCTACACTCACTACTAGAGAGCAAGGGCAGCTTATTGATATTTCATCGGGCTCCACACTGAAATCGAAGTTCGACTCTTCATCACTACCAGAGTTTTGGAGCTTGGTGAACCAGGAATATACAGAAGTAGGCAGCAAGGCCCTACGAGTTTTGATTCCATTTGCAACATCCTACTTGTGTGAGACGGGGTTTTCTGCATTGGCCGCATCAAAACAAAATACAGATCGCGATTGAACGTCGAGAAGGAGATTCGAATCGCAATTTCCAAATTTGTGCCCAGATTTGAAGAACTGATGATGAAGAAGCAAGCTCATCTGTCTCATTGACTTTGTGACTAGTATAAGGTGTCATAAAACTGTAAGTTGATTAAATTAATTTAGTTTTTCATTTACAAAATAAATACAGTCTTATTTATTTTGTGTCCGAAACTTAACTTATTTACCCCCCACAATTGGTATCAGATATAAAATATGCACATTCAGAAGTCATTAATATATTTTTGGGTACAATTGCTTATATATAATATATAGTATAGAGAGGAGCCGCGGTGATTTATGCACAAGTGAAGGGAGCCGCGGACCAAAAAAGTTGAAAACCTCTGTGCTATGGGACTATCTTTATCTCTTACATTTTTGCTTTGAGCCGATCTCAGACTGGTTACGTTACGCCAGGGGAAATCGTAACAATATCAGGTAATTGGACCGGCCAGCGAGCAATACGCTTATCACAAAAACAACCGTCTCGTCACCTTTTGTTAGATACGGTGCCTGCTTACCCAAGACGGTCGTTTATGATCGGTTCAATAGAAACCACGTTGTTTGTCGGGCGAAGCCGTCTGAAGGATGGGGGATAATTCGATTATCGCATGCACTGGGCCCTGTCTGTACCATTATTACAGATAAATCTGTCTGAAGAGGAAATCTTGGCAGGAAAACATCTGGACATCAAATCAGTCCACAAATGTTGTTTGTGAGAGATAGAAAGATACCGGCGGAAATATTACCGCATGATTTGAAGGTCACGCGTGGAAATATTAAGTTTAATATTTTAAAACACGTGGGGGGATATTTTGAATTAAAACACCCCAACCCAGTGCTAGAGAGATTTGATTGGTTTGATTTGAGATGCCGGAATAAACAATGAATTCCATTGGAAAACTCGGCGGAAATACAATCTGTGATTGAACTGAGAAGTGGGAAATAAAATCTAGCTAACTCAGAGACAGAACAGACAGTTTCGCAACTTCAAACGAGCAACTCCCAAAAAGCCAGAAAGAGAAGAATCGGACCTAGAATTTAATACTTATAAGTGACAGATCGAAGTATTTGGAAAACTTTAAACCTTAAAAAGTAAGCCCGCTTTTATAAATACCGAGACTGGATACTTAAGAAACCAGGACTTTAAAATAACAAGACTGGAAACCTAGTAATTGGATCACAAGTCATAGAGGAATTAAACACAACTTTTCTCAGGTTAAGTAATTTCGCAGAACACCCGCTGTCAGAGGAATTAACTCTAATTTCCCAGACCAAGACATAGAGGAATTAAACACAAGTTTTCCCAGGCCAAGTGATTTCGCAGAACACCCGCCATCAGATGAATTAACTCTAATTTCCCAGACCAAAGTGATTTCGAAGCTTCTTATACAGAGCTGCACCCATCCAAAGCTGTGCAAGGAGATTGTATAACCCAAAAATTCGGGGTAAGTTGTGAACATTTATTTTACAAATGTGAAATTTGACATGTTTCTTGCTTAGTGGTTATAAATGAGACTGGACACCTCAACATATGAAAAGAGTATATTCATGAACTAATACAGCTAGTGCTGGTGATTGTTTCTTGCTAGTCGTACGGGAAAACCCGGCAGCAGAGGTGACCCCAGACTCCGGCTGGAGCAGTGATGAGTGATGTCTACATCATATGTACCTCAAGTGTAGCATATCATTTTGTGAGATTTATGTAACTTGTTAAAGTTTTTTTTTTTTTTCGTACGCCCGCTAATACTCGAGGCGAAATCTCAGGTTATTGTTAATGTCTAACCTGACATTGATTTTACGTGAGTATCCGTTTTCTTGTACAGAGACAGGTGTCCCTCGCCATTCAGGCAGATACTCGCCGATTTCGGAGGTACCCATTAGAGCTGGGTCGGCTTAGGAGCCGCCAATCCCTGGTCGACGACACTCCTTCAAAAGTCCTCGCCAGGTCTCGAGTTAATCCAGTCCAATTTTCGGTCGACGAAAAATCCTCAAATGCCGTCGCCCTGGTTTGATCCTGAATCACCCGGTCGCCAGAGAGGTGTTGTAACCACTACGCTAGCGCGGCTCCCCTTGTTAAAGTTAATTCAGGCACAAATCGTTAATCACGCTGTCCAGACACATTTCCCAGTTAATACACAGAAGAATCATGGTGAATTTTAATCATTTAATTTTCCATACTTATTTTAACTGTTAAAGACTAATTCATTATTAAAATTGTTACATGTTGTTTTAAGACTAAACAATCATATTCGCTCCAGTTTATTTATATGTATGAAAGCAAACGTATGAGCCAGACAATTATATATATATATATATATATATATATATATATATATATATATATATATATATATATATATATATATATATATATATATATATATATATATATATATATATATATACATACACCATTATAAGAGGAATTCGCTGAATCAACTCAGCTGGGGGGGGGGGGCTTGAACGGGCTTAAAACCATTGCTTAATTTCTTCACAAAAGGCGGCGGACAGATATAAGTAAACAATTGTTCAGCCCTATGCAACATTGTTCTTGACTTCTGAATTATCTTGTGAATCTGCCTTAAGGTAGAAGTGTCTTTAACCTTCTATCTACATCTCTGCCAAGAGTAATCTTGTACGAAGGTAAACACCTTTATCGACCCATTTAATTTTTTAGAGTTTTGGCTATTGTTGGACCACTACTGCAAAGCAAAGGAGGCAATCCGTGACAACACTCCAGTCTACCCGGCTGTAAATAGCTACCTTACTCTGATCGTGAGTTTGGGAAGGTAAAGGCAGCTAGACAGGAAACCGGTCACCTCATCAAATAAATCTGGACTGAGTGTAGTAAAGTTTCCTACACGTCACATCTCTACGGCCGTGTCTGCTATGAGACTACTACCTTTACCTTTATGTGTAATAAGATTTATCGCACTGTGCTCAGTGTCTGATATGAGACCACCTTTATGTGAAATAAGATTTATCGTACTGTGCTCATATATCTACATTTTTCTTCCACCTGTCTTTCACCGGCTTCCTTATTAATTATGCATGGTGTTAACGTAAAACCCTTCTACACGTAGATATCTGTCTCTCTCTTAATTTGGCCACGCACATTTTCTTTTCTCTATGTCGTATAAACTACGAGGAATGTTTGCAATCAGACAGGTAAACGGAACGCGTAGAGAGGTGACGGGATGGTGGATTTGTAGAGAAGGGAGAGATAAGCTAAATGAAGAAAAATCAAAGGGGCGATAAGTTGAAACGTATTTTTCGGTAAACATTGGTCAGGTGGACTTAATCTGAAACCAAGGGCAGATAATCACAGTTACTCCTCCTGAATCCGTTCGTTGGGAAGGTAATTAAACACGGTGAGAATCGCAAGATCAAAGGACGGGTTTCGCTCGGTTGCCAGAATCTGCAAGCGGTAAACGTGTGAATTTTTCCTCTGATTCGCAGATCGACCGAAGAAAAGCCCGAAATTTGAGCGAAGGCGTTAAAAGTAACAAGTCTGGGCGAAGTTCTGAAAATTCAATATATATTCTCCAGCTTTTAAAATCCATTATTCAGTACCCACATATTTTTCCAGAACCTACTAGCTTCGATTTTCTAGACCATTGTTATAGTGGATTTCTTAGTATTTTCGATTTGGAGTAGTTCAATTTCTGCGTTTGCGGTAAATATTATAATAGAAGTTTGAGTGATTTAATTGTTAAGTCCGTCATTTTATTTCAATAAAACCTTTCTGTGTAGAGTGATTTAATGGCTAACTCCATCATTTTATTGCACTAGGATTTTTTTCTTTTGTGCTTATTAACTAGCGAACTAAATATAATCTATAGCTAAATTGTTCCGGCTGTAGCGTTAGTCTAACTAACTGATTTAACCAGTAAAAGATATTTAATCGACTAGTAAATGCACTGTTCATTATGAGTATTGACGAAATATATATTTATTTCTAATTCATGGTGATTAATTTTTTTAAATGACTAGAATTTATTTCACGGGAGTTTTTAAAACGTTCATATAAGCTCCAGGCTTGTAGTTCCAATTAAAGTTGAATAACCGAAGTGGATAAATAATATCATATTTTTCGCGGGTTAAAATAGGATTGACAATATTATATTATGGTTAAGTATTTGTATTTTTTCTCCTTTACACAGTACTGGGTCAAACCCAAAATCTACCAGCGGCTTCCATATAAATCTGAGAATAACCATATAAAGAACATTTTTTACTTAGTATCTGGGTCTTCAAGGTAAACCTGTCTGGATTTGTGTTTACACCCAAAAAGAGACAGAGTACCAACCCAAAGAACATTAAGAGTGACTTTGTAACTGGGCCTATAGATCCAGATTTCTTTATCCCAATTTCATTTACATTCAGCCCGTTGTGGCGACATCACCAGCATTAACATTTCCCGACGTTTGACCATTTGTGGTGTGACAAGGCATTTTTATACTGAGAGAAGTTACCGACCTGACATTCCTATGTACTGGAAATCTCAAGCTACTGACACTGTGAGCACTGTTAAATTTCTTACCTGGACTAATTAATGTGACATAAACAGAAATCCTAAATAATAGTAACAAAGTGAACGTTCCACGGAGAAGTGGATTTAATCTGTCTTTGAGGAGCTGGGGTTTTCTTTACCAAAATAACACTGGATTTGATGTGTGCGTGTGTCCTAAAGATTGTTCCAGAAGGTGCAAATCAAGTATTAGGTAAGTAAGAATGAACGTGGCCACGGGTTTTATGGAAAGAAAGAAAGCAGGAATGAGTAATTTTTTTATTGTATAATCCATGCACTCACTTTGTATATTTCTTACTGTGTTTTTTTTTGTGTGCTAATACTGTTCAATTTCAAAATAGAATAACGTAAATACTCTGTTCTTTACAGTATAGTCAAATTCTATACCATAGTGCTAATCTTTTGACCTTTTGGGGGTTAATTAACTTCTCTTTTTGTGGGATCTTGTCTCAACGGGGGGGGGGGGGGGAGTACTTATGGGTCTATTTCTTTATTAATTCTGTATCCCTATGATTTTTTTCTTATATTCGATATATGATAATATATATGTTGTGAAATTTCTTTATGGTAAATAAAATTTACATAAACTGTAATTTCTGTGTTGGTCAGCTCGTCCCAACATCCACATTCCATTAGTATAGTTTTCACGTTTGTGCTTCTAACTGTCGTCACTTATCTGTGTGTGTGTATGTGAGTGGTGGATATATATATATATATATATATATATATATATATATATATATATATATATATATATATATATATATATATATATATATATATATATATATATATATATATATATATATATTAATATATAGAAAAGGAACTGTCGGAACATCAATATTTTTAGTCGTAACCGATAGGCTGGGCTAGAGAAGTTTTCTGAAATCCAGGGACAGACTTTACCTTTTCACCAACTCACTAGTGAAATCTATCTGTTTACCTTATCTCGCACTGAGTCATCACCTTTGTCAGTTCTATTCAGAAGGGACCTAACATTGTTCTTAATCACCTATCGAAATCTACGACATGCAATAAGAATCATCGAACTGTGCTCAGTGTCTGCAAAAAGACTACCTTTATGTGTAATAAGATTCATCGCACTGTGCTCTGTGTCTGCTATGAGACTACCTTTATGTGCAATAAGATTAATCGTAATTTGCTCTGTTATGACTAAGGAACAAACAACGAGGGAAACGCGAGGTCTGTTAACAGTAAATAAATAATAAATATAAGATGGATATGCTGCAGGCACTCGTAAGAAATAAAAAAAGTATAACACTAGACAACTGTGATAGGGTGGGCGAGAGATGATGATGCTGTTGTGATATGTGATCACTTTCTTGCACACTCGCACTGACCCGAACAACAATAAAACTCTTGATTCTAAGGCAGGGGCTGTATTTATTCATACAACCCTGTCAGTGACCCAAACCCACAAATCAAACTAATGAATAAACATTAAACAAGTAAGCAAACAAACCAAACAAAACACCCAGCCAGTGCTCAATTGCTAATGTGTCATGTCTTTGTTCATCCTCTACCCACATAGGGCGCGTCTAACTTCGTTTCTCTCGTATGGACCGCTCTTGCGAAAAGTTGTTTGTTGTTGTTTTGAAGAGGTGATGGGTAGAGAGCGGGCACTTAACAGCTGACCGTTATTGCCTCTTCTCGTTCCATCTTGGTCTACCCTGTTCAACCTGAAAATTGGTTATAATTGGGGTATTTAGTGTCATTTTATTTACTAATTTTGTATTCAATTTAAATAACTATTGTCTTTTGCAGTTGCTGATTTTAATTTATATTAGTATTTGTCATTTTATTTTCTCTTTTGTATTGTTTATAGATAACTATTGTCCTTTACACTTGGTTTTAATTTGTATTTGTTCTTTTTTAGTTGTTTTTTTTTTTAAACCTCGTTGTCTTTCCTTGTCCTTTGAGTAGTTAGTAAGTTTGTTTGTTTTTTTCTGTTGTTTTTTTTTTTAAATGATTTGTTAGTTCTTGTTGCTTAGTACCTATTTGGTTGAATGTCTTTTCTGAAGTACTAACCTTATATGTTTTCCTTTGTTTTATGTATATATCTTTTAAGTATTGATTAGGCATCTCCTGTGGCATCTATACTTAAATCCTTATCACCTGTCATGTCTATATTGTGATTTCTATAGTACGTTTTTAATTCAAGCCTTTGTTGTTCGTACTTTTTACAGTGGATCAGGTAGTGGTCTATGTCATTCTCTTCCTGACATTCTTGGCAGTGTGGTTCCTCTATCATAAAGTATGCTGCACCGAGACGGAGACGCTACAGTTTTTTGTTCGATGGTAACTTTAATTCTTCTCTGACCTGGCACGTCCTTGTTGGTTCTTTCAGCAGTTTGAACGCGTGTCTGCCTTTTCAACTGTTCTTGTATATTGTCTTCCATTCCTCGTTTATAGTTCGCTTCACTTGGCTCTTGATCTCCGACCTTCCCAGTCCTGCTCTTATATTGTTTTTACTTATTCTTCCATTCTTGGCGTTCTGGTCTGCCAACTCGTTACCAGCTATACCTATGTGTGCTGGAACCCACACTAGCCTTACACTACATTCTCTGTTCCCTAGTGATGTATAAATTGCTAGAATGTCTTCCTTTATATCTGGCCGGCTACATTTACCTGGGTGTTCTAGTGCTTGTAGTGATGATAGTGAGTCTGTAAATATCGTAACAGCTTCTGGTGGGTTATCTTCGATTATTTCTAAACTTTTTAGAATTGCTACCATCTCCGCGGTAAAAATCGAAGCCCCTTCAGTTGCACTGTAGCTCTTTTTAATTCCCCACTGTGGTATTACTACTCCTGCACCTAGTTGCCCACTATCACCCTTGGATTCATCAGTGTGAAGGGTTGTTTGTTGTTGTTTTCGTCTACTATGTTGCTGTAATACCCTGTTCAACCTGAAAGTTGGTTATAATTGGGGTATATTGTGTGTTTACTTTCTTCGGTGCTAGCCTGTTGTTAGTCCTGAAAAGGACTGGTCCTAAAAAGGACCACTAGCTGCCTGTCAGGATACCTCTTTGCTCTTGTCCATTCGGGGTGTCGTGGCGTGTTCATGGTGCACATTTGCTGTTTTCCTATCTGGCTTGTTAGGTTTTGTGAGTTTTTGCCCTCCTCGTTTCTGCTTCTTGTGTCTTCCTTTCCTCCTGTATCAGGGAAAGCGCTTTTTCTATGATTGTTGGGAGTAGCTCTTCTAGCGTTTCCTCGATGACTTCTTCGTTTGATTGGTCGTTCGTTTTAGTGTCTTTTGTGTTTGATGTAATTTCTTCAATGGTCATTCTTTCTGCCTCTATTCTTTTCGCTGTCATTTCCTCGATGGCTCTTCGCTCTGTTTCAATTTTCTTGAGAATTTTTGAGTTTTCTTCCGTCAGTTCTGTCAGCCTCTTTACATCTGCTTCTATCTGCTGCTGAAGGCTTTGCATGTCTTTCATCATGTCTCTGACGTTCTGTAGTTCTATTACATCATCACCGCTGTCTTTGTCGTCTTCGGGAGCCTGCTTGTTTCTGTTTTCGGCCTGTAGTTTCATTTTCATATCTTTGACTTCAGCGGTTAGTTTGTGTAGCTGTCTTCTGTCGATCGTGCTTTGTTTTTCTGCAACATCCGCAGCCACTCTGTTTTTTGCTTCTTTGAAAGGTATGTTTTTAGACACGGCCTCCTTCAAGATGCTCTTTGTTTCCTGGAACATCGGGCAGCCTCGGTACCTAGCCCCGTGGTTTCCGAGGCAGTTTGCACAGGTTCGGTTTGAATTTATGGCCTTGTAATTGTTATCCTCCTTCGCTTTGGTACAGTCGCGATATGGGTGGCTACCCGCACAATACCGGCAAACTGCATCTCTCCTGCACGTTTTCTTGGTGTGTGAATATTTCTGGCAGTTGGAGCACTGCATCACCGGAGGGATATACGCCTCTGTCTTTTTTGTAGTTGTATGGAGCATCAGTCTCTCGGGTCTTGTCGATCCTTCTACCGTAACTATCATCAGGTTGGTATCTTTCTTGGCCCAGGTTTTTAGCCTTTCGACCTGCGTGATTTTAAGATTTGCGTTTTCAGCTTGAAGGCGTCTGTGGACCTTGCCTTCGGAACATCTGGTATCCACCCCTCTGATGACCAATTTCTTTGTTGTCTTGTACTTTTCAACCACCACTTTAATTTGGTGCGGCAACTGGATTTCCTTTGGACCGGATTCCAGTTCGATCATCAGCGAGGTTGTTTTGTCTGTGTTGTTGAGAGAAAGCACTACTCCGTTTTCGTGCCTCCCTACTTTGGCGATACCTCTCCGTCCAGTTATCACCTCGAGGATGTTGATCACTTTGTTGTCGGGTAGGGCCCTGAGTGAGGCCTCACTTCCTGACGTCTGGGTAATCTTTACGATCCTCTCCTGTATCGTTTCTGTGTTGTTTGTCTTTTTAGTGTTTGGTCTTTGTTTCCTTTTACAGGCTTGGTTCGAATCTTGTTCCTGTTCTTTGTTATACGGTGTCATATCTTGCGTCTGAGCCCTTGAGTTGTCAGCTGTTGTTTCCTCAGGATCAGGAATGGTATCTTGTTTCTCAGTGGTTTCGATGTCCAGCACGCCTGGGGCTACTTCTACTGTTGCTTCTTGAAGAGCGAGCCTAAGGGACTCGTCTCCGTCTTCAAGTCTTCGAAGTGCATCTAAAATGGTCTCTGCGATATCTTCCTCTTGTACCTGTCTGTGTTGAGGAGCTGCCTCTATCACTTCCTTCATAGTGCTTGCAGGTGGGTCGGCTCTCATCTCGGCATCGTGCGGCTTCTCTGTCATAGACCGGGTTTCTGCTGACGAGTCGGGTACGTGTGGTGGTGGTAGCCTGGATATAAGCTGTTGTTTTCTTTTCTCCAGCTGTCGTAACGCTCTCCAAATTTCTTTATGTTCTGGGTCTTCTTTATCTAGGCAAGGGGTCGGGCCACTCAGACTCTCAGTCGGGTCGACGCATGTCACAGCTAACTCCGTCGTGTCCGGAGTTATAGAAGGGCCGGTCCCGGCACGAGTACTTGGGGCAGTCTTGCTCTCTGGCTGTCTGTCATTGTTGATTGTGATATTGTGATTATTCTGGCTGTTCTGCGCTGGTGGGCTGGTGTAGACCTTCCTCTTTTTAGCGTGTGGCTTATGTCTGGGCATTTTGACGATAACGCGATCTTTTCTCGAGTAGTGGCGTCCTGAGAAGGACGTTGGTGTCTTTTGAAAAATGTGAAATGGCAGTGTGAAGGGCTCACTGCTCTCTTGATATATACGCGACCTGGCCACATCACCCGCGGCGTAGTGATTTACGCTCGCGCAATCGTGAAAAGGCCGGCTCGTGCAGGACTATTTACAGGGTTCTTTGTAATACTTGTAAACAGCTATAATAAACACAACTATTTACGTCGGGTGTTACCCCGTAGATATGGAAATGAAGGCATTATTGTGGCCCTCTTGAAGAGGCGAAAACACAAATATGAACTTCAGGGAAAATTTGGGGCGTTTATTATGGCCCCATCACATAACAGAAAAGGAACAGAAGGAATAGGCTTACCCGGGACATGAACCCAGAACTATTAGAATTGCATCATCGCCTCACTCCGTCAGTGAATCGTGACAAAACACACTGCCAACTCAGCATCACAAAAATAATGCTTCGTGGACAGTGGTCATTTTTGCGATACCCCACGCAACTGTGGATATAGAAACGGTAAAAAACCCACTCCAATTATAAATGTATAACTTTTCTATTCACCAATAAATTTTGAAAATTAAGAATAATACAGAATAATTCAGTTCATCGCCTTTCAACTTCCAGAGGAGCATAGGCTTTCAACAAACGTATGCAAAGTCTTCATGTTCTGTGCCATCACTGACATGGCTTCTTATCCCCTTCATGTCTGCCTCTAGTTTTCTTCAGATCTGAAGACTCTCCTAGAAGAAAGTTAGGCACAACACAGACTCCTTTCGGCTTTCTCTGTGTTGCCTCAAGCGCCTCCTTACCAGAGGACCTTCTCTTGTCTTGGATGACTAAATTTTATTATCTTTAGTTGACCTACCCACGATGTTTGCTGAAGTCTTACTGGGGTGACCCACCCCATGCCCACACCCCTCTAGACGTCTTTTACGAGTTGCTATAGTAAGTCGGGGTTGTTACTATTCTGTGCTCCACTTTGAGGCCCCGATAACACACGGGTGAATACATAATAGCTGGTAGGTTTTATTTTTACGGTAGCACACGTAACGTTTACGACAGCCAAATTAGTGTCAATATATGCGAAACTTGAAATTCGAACAGCACACGGGCAATTAATAGAATTACTTGTATGCTCCACTCAAGACAGGTAAATTCAGAAACCAGCACTGAATGTTTGCATTAGGCCTTTTAATGGTACATTTTAAAACCGAATTTAACCCGGGCATCGCTTGTCAGACCTGTCTTTTCTGCTTTCTTATGGATGTGTTTGTAAACGCAAACAAATTCAGATCACTGCACAATTCGTTTAGTTACCGCACTATTCGTTTAGTTACCGCACTATTCGTTTAGTTACCGCACGATTCGTTTAGTTACCGCAGGCTACTGTTCTTTCCCGTGTAGTTGTTGATGTTCTTTGAAGTGACAAAGAATATAACTATTGTTACCTCAGGCATGTCGTGAGAGGCAACTAAAAGAAGGTTGTGTATAAGGCTGACAACGTCATCATGTAAAATAACCTGATACAGAAACCACTACTGTAAGAGCACAAGGAATCTATGATGCAGGCTTCTTGAAAGGGAACTAGCTACAGTGGTGGCTCCATAAGGAGAATAAAGGGAAAAGAATCCTTCTTTTCTCTCGTCTCTATTCCACCCAAGGGCGGACTGGCATTGTTCGGTGCCCACTGGGCAGAAAAGGGCAATTTGCCCCATGATTACTGATGCCACATTGATTACTGGTTTTAAATATTTAGATCCTAGCTGTGGGCTCTCCGTCATCGCCCGAAAAGCCCAACGTTCAATCCGCTGGCTTCTTAGCCTCCTTTTCATAACTGCCAGTGGTGGGGTATAACAAATAAGATAGTCCCACAGCAGATAGTGCCGTAGAGGAATGAAGCGTTAAAGACGTCACTATATTAGGTTCAGCTTGACGTGGTGAGTTAACCAGTTCCCTTCCTCGTGCACAAATTATTTTATTCAAATTAAACCTAACATTTAAAAAAAAAAATCAACAAATCTGAAACAGATACATTAAAACATAACTTTAATTTACACACACACAAAAAATAGAACATAAGTAAGTAAGTAAAGCCAACATGTCTCTCGACCGTTTATGTGTAAAGAAAGATATATTTTTTTTTTAATGGAAAAGGGTACTCCATATACACGTTCAATATTATGAAATACCATAATAACAAAATCCAGAAAATACAGCCTGGAAGAAATAACACATGAAAAACAACAAATATGTTGTACGAAATAGAATATAGAACCCTATATAC
>JAMPIV010010886.1:115000-125333 GCA_024509875.1 Oreohelix idahoensis
CAGTGGAGATGTATATGTAAACAGACTCTATCTGTATTATTAACCTTTTCATTTAAATATAAAGTAACTGTAGTGAAGTGAATCAGTATGACAACACGCTCAAATTCCCCGCTTAAAACGTACTAGCTAACTTATTTAAAATCTATAAATAACTACAGTATTTGAAATTTGTCTGAGGGTCTAGTCAAATTTACCGCCAACATTTAACTAAGAGCATTTGCATTTTTCTAAGAAAACAGGTTAAAAGTTACCCCCCCCCCCCCCCCCCTCCACACACCCATCCCAATATTTATCGAAGGACGTAGTAAAATTTAACAACCAATCAAATCGTTACCTCTTTTTTGCAAGGACAAGAAAATTTTTGGTTGAAGTGGAAATAATGCCTATTTTGGGTTTTTGACCGAACTTAAATAATTTATTTCTCGATAACTAAAGATAATTAAAATAAAAGGAATATTTCAATTTATAGCGCTGATATTGCTTAACATATACACATAGAGATTCCCTCATAGAAAAATTATCTTAACTTAGAAAAATTTAATTTAGTAATATTTTCACATCAGGTTAAGATCAAATTTAATTACAAAAAAATTAACCCCATTTGAATGCAAAGGAATAACTAAAGGAAAGCTATATAGAACGATAGACAATAATTGGCCGTTTAATTATCACTTTTGTTAATTAAAATCGGTTCATAAATAACTATGATATAAAATAAACAAATTCGGTCAGATTAGACAAACACGCTTAAAACTGCTCAATTCTATAGCCTAGGAAATAGTTAACTTTTTTTTACTCGTCATCTGATTGGTTGGGTGTAGTGGGATAAAAATTAACAACTGCTTGTAAGTTCCGCCATTAGGCCATAAGCGTGCATGCCAAGCTGACATCTTCAGAACGAGTCAGAAGGACAAGCTTTTGCCGTCTGTACTGAAAGATCAGTGTTATAGCCCTTTACGGTTGGTCAGCTTGTGTATGTGAAGATTTTTTACTTGAGGGTAAGACAGATAATTTTATTTGCATATTGTATTAACCTGTAAGTAACAGGCTATTGTGTGCCATATTCGGTTTCGATACTGCCGAACGGGATGTGTTGTATGTCACGACGACCTAAGTAGGAATGTGTATAGGGCAGGCTTATTCGGAGTGAAAAAAATGTGTAAAATATTTGCCACTTGGCCTTATAAATTTGCGACTGTAATTGCAGTATTAATAAATTGATATTGTCTTTTGGAATGACACACTGTTCAAATAACATGTGAAAACATATAGGGAATGTTCGAATGAAGTAATCAACAGGTCACAAGCAATATTGTATCCACCATGACTATTGTATGGAAGACAAACAGGAAGAAGGGACATTAACATAGAATAAATACTGAAGAAGACTGATTACACCAAGCTGAGTGTAGACAACGGAATTTAAGGTCTGGTGCGACTTGTTAGCACAAGTGGCTGACCTAGGTGGATATTAATAGGGATTAGTGGTGAAATTGATAGAGGCAGATGTTACATAGAAGGGATTGTCCTTCTTATTTCAGGTTGTATTACGAAGTTACCTCGTTGCTGCAGTAGCCTGAGAGAGAGAAGAACATGTGGGAGTTGAGTGCTCATGCTACACCTTGAAGCTAGACTCCTTTTCTTCAGTCAGAAGGCACAACGTTGGTGCTCAGGTCCATGATTGCCAAAACAGCTGCAATAACTCTTCCAAAGCTAAGTCCTTTATACAGGCACTGACACTTCATCTCACCACAAAATTTCACCAAGTAAAATTTACCTCCTAGGAGTGATAAAAATAACAGACCTTACATAGTAGTATTAGTGATAATATCAAGAACTGTGGGTATAGACTTTCCAGTGACTTTTTGCTGTACACAAATGGACAGAGTTTCCAAAAATATTTATTTGATCATGTAAATAAAACCTTTTCTTGAGTTTGATAATTCCTGACCCAAAAGTTTGAGGTTCAGGAAAATAAAATTGTAGATATACTTTTAAGACAGTCTTGCTTAATTTTCCTTAAAGTTAAAGTTCTGTTTTGAAATTCATAACTGTTTTAAATACATTAGCCTAGACACTTTGCCAAAATAATAACACACTGATTACATACTCTTGGTGAGATCTGAAGACGTAGCGGATAGGGACCCAGAGAACTTCATCATCATCATACCTTACTCTGGGAACTTACATAGCTGGACCTCACCTTGATTGTCTATACACCATTGCTCTTTTCAGAGAAGGGGGTATTTCTTGTAAGACCAGTCTCTTATCTGGCACTATCCTGGTATCCCCTGATACATCTATTTGTCCAGGATATCTTATAATTAATAACATTAAAACCTATTATCACAGTAACTATGAAAGAAATTCTATTTAAATGTAAAGGAAGTTTTATCCCGAGAGATTAAATTTATTCTCATCGAGGGTAAAGTCTGAGTAATTGGGATGGTGGTATGGGACGATAGGAACCCATAACTATGGGGTGGAAAACGCCATACTCAGAACAGCGTTTCGTTCTATTCTTTTACCAGCTTTTGGAGGTACCAGCGGAAAGTACTATCTCTGGAACAAGAAGGGAACCGTGGCCTAAGCTTAAAGGCGAAGGACCCACATGGTAGACTCTCCTTGACATTTCTGGGAAACGAGCTACTCCCGACAACCTTGATCAGAGACGCGCGTGAGCAGCGTGAAAAGAACCAACCCATAATAAGGAGCACAACCGTCATTGGCAGCTAAGTTCAAATATATGCTGCCACTTGAACTTCATGTAACATCTCAGATTCCCTAAAGACTGTGATGATAACTTTTCTTGATTCATAACTATTCAAATTATTTTCCAACTGTTAAAACCTAAAGTGATTATTAAATTTTGTTATTTGTAATGTTACAAATTTAACTTCGATTTAATAATTTTAAAGTTACTGCATGTTTGTCTCAGTCAAATTACTACACGCACTCTAAACAGAACAAAGCACAGTATACAAAATAACTAAATTCATCAGCGGCAAACAAGGTGCAAACAATATTACATTAGTAAGAGATAAGCAAGGAAATCTCATCAAGACAGCAGAGGGACAGGAAACAAGATGGGCAGAGCACTTCAGAGAAACTCTGAACAAGGAAATACCAGAGACACAATTGAATGTTCCTGAGGCTGAAAACGATCTAGATGTAAATACAGACATTCCACGAAAAGAAGAAATCATCACAACAATCAAAGGGTTAAAGAACGGTAAAGCTCCGGGCCATGATAACTTAAATGCAGAGCTATTTAAGACAGACCCTGAGCTAGCAGCAGAACTATTAGAACCACTATTTGCACTAGTGTGGAAAACGGGGACAACACCATCAGAGTGGAACAAAGGAATAATTGTCAAATTGCCCAAAAATGGAGATCTTGCAGACTGCAATAATTGGAGAGAAATCACTCTTCTCTCAGTTCCCAGCAAAATACAAGGCAGAATAATTATACAGAGAATTTCAAAGGCAGTAGACTACAAACTGAGGAAAGAACAAGCAGGATTTAGAAAGAACAGAAGATGTGTAGACCATATATTCACTCTCAGGAACATTATAGAGCAGTGCTCAGAATGGCAAAGACAGCTTTACATAAATTTTTTGATTTTGAAAAGGCTTTTGACAGCATACATAGGGACAGTTTATGGAAAATACTGAGGGCTTATGGAATTCCAAGCTGCATAGTGGCAATCATAAAAAGCCTCTATGCCAACTTTACGTGTAGTGTTGGGCAGAGCAACCTAACCTTCGAGGTGAAGACAGGAGTACGACAGGGATGCCCCTTATCAACCACTCTTTTTTTAACAGTCATAGACTGGGTGATGCGCCAGACAACAGAGGGCAGTCCAAGAGGAATAAGATGGACTACATTTTCTACATTGGAAGATCTGGAATATGCAGATGACATTGCACTGCTGGCACATTCACATCAACACATCCAGGAAAAAACAGATAGACTTAAAAAATTTAGCCAGCAGGTGGGCTTGAACATCAATTTAAAGAAGTCTGAGGTCATGACGCTCAATGTGAGCAACCCTGAGCCCATATCAGTAAGGAATCAGCAATTGGTACAGACAGATACCTTCACATACCTAGGAAGCATAGTAACACCAGACGGTGGGGCAGGCAAAGACATCAACATCAGAATGAATAAGGCAAGAACAGCCTTCTTTAGCCTAAATAACATCTGGAAGTCCTCCCAATACAGCACAAGCACAAAATTAAGATTATACCAGAGCTGCGTGCTTTCTGTGCTTCTCTATGGTGCGGAATGCTGGAGAGTCACAGAGAAGGAAATGTCAAAATTGTCCTCTTTTCACACAACATGCCTAAGAAAAATTCACCGCATTTTTTGGCCGAATACCATCACCAACCAAGATCTGCTTACTCGTAGCAAGCAAGAGGACATGCACACCATCATAGCTGGCAGACGCTGGAGCTGGGTTGGTCATGTCCTCAGAAGAGACCCCGATACCATCACAAGAACAGCTATGCTTTGGACCCCTGAAGGAAAGCGAAAGAGAGGCCGACCAAACACAACTTGGCGGAGGACTGTGGAGGCTGAGATGCAAAGAATGAACCAGAGTTGGGGCACTGTACGAAGGATGGCCACCGACCGTGCAAAGTGGAATCAATTTGTTGTTGCCCTACAAGATGCCACTAGGCGTGATGGCCACTGACTGCTTTGATGGTCGGTGGTTAAGGATCGAAGAAGAAAGACTCTAAACAGAGCTATACTAGAATAATAGAATTCCACTGGGTAAATCAGGGTTGGGGGGGGGGGTGGGGGGGGGGGCCCTTAAACGAGCTGAAAGTAATAAGTGCTTAAATCCTTCACAAAAGCGTCGGCAGAATTACAGAGTTAACATACTCAGCCAAAGTAGTATTCTTCTCGCTTATTCTGAATATCTTGTGAAGACACCCTTTGTAATAGAAGTGTCAACACCCTTCTATCTACATCTCTGCCAAGAGTAAACTTGTGCGAAGGTAGATACTTTTGAAGCCGATATTAGATACTCTTGCGTTTTGGCCACTGGTGGACCACTACTGCAAAGCAGGGGAGGCAATACCGTCACACCTTGACAAGGACAAATAGTATCTAAACGCTTTAACATAACCTTAGTTCCACTGGGCCTCAACGACCCAGACTAAATCACAGTTAGTGGGTCAAACCAGTAAGTTTCTGACTAAGAGCCCACGCAGTATCTGAAAGCAGGTCGGCGAGTGGATCAAATGGAGTCCCACAAACATCTTAAATTAACCGAGTAGTTGTCACAGAGCAGCGGTTCTCAACCTTCAATAGGTTGCTTCCCCCTTAAAACCAGAATCAAACCAAGTCACTGTGTTAGACTTTTAATAAATGCACACTACGTTTTTGTGTGTTAAAAAATGCCCAGATCTGTAGTATATGCACGATATATCTCATGTAAAACTAATCATGTAAATGCTATTGCTACTTATGGTAGCCGATTGTGAATAGCATAGGTGTTAACTCTTAAACTCCGGTGCAAAATTTTTATAGAGTTAAGGACCATATTCAATGCACACGGACAACTCCGTCATTACTCCGATCTACTCCCTTAGATCAAACAAGGATGACCTCAGCACATTTCACGAACTCTGTAGCACCAGCGAGGATCCCAATGTGTGTATACGTGAATCACACATTCTATAAATATTGTTGTGATGAGTAGGTTTCCTAATTTTTGAATTTTGCCAGAGGCCGTAAGGCCTACTCTTTAGGATTTACAACTGCCGAGGGATTTTTATCGTGCGCAACTTGCACACGGACCTCCTATTTTTTTCGCTCTTAACCGAGAAGGCTAGGCATCCGATCTCACTACCCAGTAGATTGGGGAGGAGGGAGAGAATAACATCATTAGAAACTACTGGTTCGGAAAAACAATTTCCATCAATCATATCCCCTGGGGCGAACCTGGTGCCTTTAGAAGCGGACGTCTTACTTCTTAGCCACTACGACACTCTAATTGTTACTTAGTAATAATTAGTTTTCACGCAGAAACAGTTAATAGTTCTTTGAGTTGGTGGATTGAGTTTCCCAGCCTGGCTCCAAAATACTATGTCGCAGGTTTGACTGCTCATTAATTCTGTTCCTGTGTTTATTTTTCAAAAAAAGACCACAAGATCTTTTATATTTGGACATGCACTCTAATATAACCGACGGACCATGTGTCTAAGATGAGCGGAGCGCTGAAAATCTGTTTGGCGACTACAGGAACCTTGAGCTGACTACTACCTTTATTGGAGTTATTAATGCAGAAGTCTGATGGCAAACAAGGAAGACAAAGAAATAGAAGACAAGGCGCCACGCCACAAAGAAGTAAAAAAAAAATTTTTTTTTTTTTCAACATGGACGAGAGATAAAAACAAACGTTTGCTTTTGTTGATGCTGTCTTATCCACGGGTATATAATTTTATTTCTAATATTTTGAAAAACATGTCTTCAGTATACTGTGGACCCCCAAGGTCTTTGTCGCGACCCCCCCCCCCCCCCCCCCCCCCCCCCCCCCCCCCCCCCCCCCCCCCCCCCCCCCCCCCCCCCCCCCCCCCCCCCCCCCTCCCCCCCCCCCCCCCCCCCCCCACCCCCCCCCTCCGCCCCCCCCTCCCACCCCCCCCCCTCCACCCCCCCCCCCCCCCCCCCCCCCCCAGAGCTCAAGGACCCCAACCTGGGAACCACTATCATAGACACGCTTCCGTGTGAACCTGCGGTAAAGTGTGGCCCTAGCTTTGACACGTGATCTGTGGTTTTATATAACGTTGGCAGTGCTGTGTTGAGGAAAGAGGGCCAAGTCTGTAGGCAGTATACACGAAATTTTCAATGATGTTTAGTTGAAGTGACAGTTAAATTCTGAAGGATATCTCTTTAGGTAAGTTAACATTTTCCCCCCGATGGTTAAATTAAAGCACAATGGGACACATGTCCGATTTCGCTCAAATGTCCACCGATCCAGCGGCCTATTAAGTGGCCATGTCGTTATGGTTAGGACTGGGGTTAGAGTTAATGTTTATGGATAGGATTCCCATCTTAATTGGCCACCAGAACGATAGACATATGGGCGTAATCGAACACCCGTCTTGTTTTGGTTGAATTAAAGAACAGTGGGCCGTGTGTTCGATACGGCCTCAAAAAAGAATTCAGAGATGCAGTAATAAGGATTATGGGTTAGGGTTAGGTTTAGGAATCCAAAGCCTAACCCTAAACCCAAACCTTAATCCTAACCTTAACGACGTCCGTGGCTTATTTGAATGACTTTAAAGAACACGAACTCCGTTCTTCATGTCCATCTCTTGTTTTACTGTGTGAAGCCTGGTTTAATTTTTTCTTTATTTATTTATACTGGCCTACTATTTATGCCATGACTCGTTCCGGAAAGGATGGGGGGGGGGGGGGAGGGGGGACTGGGGGGGGGGCGGGGAGGGGGGGGGGGGCGCCACGGTATATTATTGTATCCAATTTGATGCACGTACTGTGGCCTGGTTTTCTGTTATGCTGTGTTTTTCTTTTAAAGATTAATGCCACGAAACTCAGTCTATCTTCTTCTGATTCTTCCCGTATTTCTGGTCAAGTTTGATTTTATTTCTCCGTCAAATTGCGTAATTTGTAAGTGACATAATGTAATGTATGCTCTTATGTTAGTTAGGCCCGAGGTGGGAACAAACATTAGTAACACTATGCCCCACAGACAATTCGTAGACGGCAGCTAAGGAGGATTGGGCGTGAGCCTGGCTACCTCAATCTGTAGAAACTTTAAAAACATACAAGGAAACACAAGTCGACAATATGAAAACAAACATTCTGTGTGAGTAATTCAAGGAATTCAACTCAGCCATCTAAGACGGAAGAAGGTCCAATATGATTATGATGCGGTACAGAGAAAACCGAAAGGACCCTGGACAGTTGACTCATTTTTCTTCTATGACAACCTCCAGACTGAATACATGGAACGATCGATCACTAGACGAACAATAAAAATCTGCACAGGTGGCAACAGAAGTAGAAACTACAAAACTGACGTTCTGGGAAGTAAACATTAACAAAGGAGAAATAGTTCCATCCTCGGGACAAGAGAAAGAAAGCTAATATCATAGTAAAGATGTGGCTTTAATGCTGACAAAGAAAGTGCAAAAACCATAGAATGGGAAGGAATGAGACACAGAATAATGTCAGCAAAACTCACAACTATCAAAGGAAAATAAATGTGAAAATCATTCAGTGATATGCAGCAGCTAATGACAAAGACGAATCTCTGAAAGAGTTTTGCACCACGCGTCAATTTGTCATGAATAAAAAGATAAGTAAAGACCATTACAGTCTAGTAGAGTGATTTAAAGCAGAGATAAGAATATACAATAGTAGTTCTGAAGAGATCAGAGGAAAACATAGATAGGGAAATGAATGAAAATGGAAAGATGTTCAAGAATATTTGTGCTATAAATCGGCTTAGTATAGGAGAAGGCATGTTTCCACTTAAAATAATATAAAAAGCAATGTGGATATCACTAACTTACAAGACAGAAAATACGCTTAACATACATACATAAACAAGAGTTTCAGATATCATTGCATGTCATTACAGAATATAGAGCAGTTGGTTTGGTATCAGATCACCTGTTAGCCACAATAAAAAATAAAGACAGTACATAGTGTCGTAAAGCGGGTGTAAACCCACTTCTTTGTTAATACACATGTCAAGGTACCACAGCCAATCCACGTTCAAGGAGTCAACGCAAGGTCGCTGGCCATGGGGGTTACGTAAGGCCGTTCAACAGACTCTGAGACAGAACAGATTAAATTACACGAAGTTCAAGTTCTTCCAAGAAGGCGGCAGACAGAATAAATTGGAACAAGAATAAATTAGGCATAAGCCCTGTTTTTCGGAACTCGGTCACGGAAAGTACGAAAACGCCGAAACCCGGCAATTAAAAGTCGAAACCAATCAAAAGGGTTCCTTACGCACTGGCAGATTCCCTGCGTCTACCTATATAAACGGGCGCGTTTTATTCAAAAAATACACACACAAACACGAAAGCCAGCACGACCGACTGGGGAAAGAGAAAGCTGTCAACATTGATTTATTGCTTACCTGCGTGACCGGGCACTCTTGCTTCACTAAAGTCGAGTCCAAATCTGGCTTGTATTAATCTTAGAGGATAGGTATACTTACTATAAACTTGTAGGAGAATAGGCCTACAGCAGATATATAATGTTTGTATTTGTTGTGTGTCATTTATACTACCTACACTTGTATATATATTTAATATATTTTGTTTCACTATGAATGTATCAGGTATACTGATTGTATCTTGAGGAATTAGGGATAATGATTGTATTTCCTGATATGATTGACGAAGACGAAAACAACCAATCTATTGTCTCATATAACTCCAACCTGAAATATAACCAAACAGTCCTTGTTAGGACTCATATAACTCCAATCAATTATCTCATATAACTCCAATCTGAAACAGAAAATAGTCTACGTCTGTATATATTTAATATAACTTTAGTTTTTGTTTTACTATGAATGTATCAGAACACAACAATATTGTTAGGCTATATTTTACCAGCCAGTATAGCACTTGTCAGAGACGGCCTGGTATATTATAGGGGGAAGAAAACTGTTGTATCACACCTAGGTGTACAAATTATTGGATGTATTCATGTATTGAATTTATATTATTGGATGTATTCATGTATTGAATTTATATTATTGGATGTATTCAGGTATTAATTTATCAGAAAGAATGTTTTGCAAGTAGACACCTGTCTCATGTCCTCGCTATTGCTAAATCATACTGAGCCATGTTGTTCATTATCCTACATGCAGCCATCTGAGACAGGCTCACCTCATATACAATAGAAATAGTGGGCTTGAGACAGAAATTAGCCCCTATTTTTCTTGTTACAGGTTTATTCGTGTCATCCAACCTGAAATTGTCTGTTCGAGTCAATCCAGCTGCCTGGAACTTCGCAGGAGCAAAGTGATTGTACCGGAGCTACATCCTTAGTCCCCCGCAGTCTTGGGTGGGCTAAAGGAACGATCATCAGCGGGGGTTGTGTGCAACAAATTAGGAAGGACAGAACTGTTCTAAGAGATGAGTACACATTAATACCATTTCCGTCGCCAAGTGTGAGCAATTAACTGTCTATGAAGAAAAAGTGATTTAGCGTATTGAGAGACAAGATTAACAGAAAAGCTGATAAATTTTCTATATTTGATTAACAGCACAACTGATAAATTTTCTATAATTGATTAACAGCACAGCTAATACATTTACTATAAATTGAATAACA